>MJUU01066333.1:4453-27084 GCA_002080025.1 Modiolus philippinarum | reverse complement strand
CCCCAAAATCAATAGGGATCTCTTTAATCATAACTCATGTCTGTGCAAAGTTTCATTTACATATGACATGTGGTTCTCAAGATATCGTGCGGAAACTAAAAGTTGACGCCCGGACGCCCGGATGCCCAGACGCCCGGACGCCCAGACACCATTCATCAAATTATAAGCCGAGTTCGACTTCGTCGCAACTCGGCTAACAACTCGGCTAAAAATAAAATGTGATATAAAATAGAATTAACAGATCTGCAAAAATTTCAAATGACTGTTGTATAGAGTACTAGTAAAAGTACAAATTGTTTTGTTTAATTAAAAGATTTTCATTGTAAAAAGATAGATGGGAAAAAAAAAATATCGTATATTTTATGTGAGTGACTTTAAACAGGACATGGTTTCAACTGATGAAAAATAAAATGTAAATGTTCTTCAATAAAATAAACACAATAGTTACTTATATAGAGAGAATTATCACGCTATAGACTGCCCTTGGATAGCGATATGGACTGACATCTCGATAATACCCTCGCCTACGGCTCGGGCATTATCAAGGTGTCAGTCCATATCGCTATCCCTTGGGCAGTCTATATCTTGTGATAATTCTCTCTATATAAGTAACTATTATATAAATATTTCTTTTCTCTACAACAAAACGTGTCTTTTTTTTTTAAGGTAGATAGACACTGTTGCGCTGCGCAATTCAATCGCGCATTAGAAAAATAAAGAGTCGGATACAGGGTAGGTTTGACTTTCGTGCCGGAACAGTAATATGACGACTTTTCCTTTGTGACGTCATAATTGAATGACAAATGTGAAACGTCACATTTTGTTTAGTTTGCCGCGAATTAACTCCCTTTTCCTGTAAATAACGTTTACTCCGAAAACTTTGCAAAATATCTCTGTTAAAAGCATGGTGACATCTACATTTTATAATTGTAACCAATAAATTACATCATAAACTATCTGTTCACAAAAATACATCAAATTATCATGGATAAAAAGTTCATTTCTATTAAGCTAAAAATTGCTTTTCCATATTTTCCCCGTGCATTCTTTGTAAATTATGGTGAAAAAATGGCTAAAAATGAGCAAACTTTGAACCCAGTTCTAGAAATAGCAAGCATGGTGACCCATTCTTTTTATTACTGATTTCAGGTAAGTAGGATTTGTTCTTCAATTGTGCCGACTTACAACAAAATCTCATGGATATGAATATTACTGTCTATCTACCTTAATTTTAGAAAATCAACCAAGACTAAAGCAACGTACCAACATAGTTGTCTCTCGGACCATCTTCTGGAATCTTGTAGTCCACAGTCTCATTAACATAGAAATGGAAAGGCTGGAATGTATCAAAGATAAAGTCTCCCATGTATTCATCCATATATGTCTTCAACACTCGTCTATCAAAGTCATCAATAGCTCTTCCACCATACATCACCTGAAAGCAAAACCAAGTTGACATGTTTCTTTTTTTTTTTTTATTGACTGGATTTTTTTTTAAAACAAGACTATTCCTCACAGAAATAATTGATGTATTTTAGGCCATTGAAAAAAAATATTTGTCTCAAGCCCCCACCGCGTCTGCCAAAAGGAAGCCGCATCAAACTTTTGGTAGCCACATCTAACTCTTTTTATTCAAATATAAGACTACTAAAAGCTCAAAGTTTTACAAACTAGAGAATGTGTCTATAAGACACGGATGCCCCGCAATAGGCATTATTAGTAGATAAATGAACTTTAGACCAATTTAACCAAAGTCCCTCATGGAACCTTATAAGTGGGGAACTGTGAAGTGCTTATAAAGGGGATTATAATGATGAAACATTATAAGGATATTATGCATAGTTTGTAAAACAGGATAAATGATAGGTCACTGATGCATGCAATGTAGGTCATAAAATGAAATGTACAAGGACACCTAATTGTTGGGGTTTAGGGGAATACTCATAAGGGTGAGCATGAATGTTATGAGGCAATATTATGAAGATATGTAAAATTGCTGAGCAATAGACCGAAACACAAAACTGAAATGAAGTCACTCAAGTGTGAAGCTAATTGTTGATGCTTTATGTAGTACTCATTAAGATGAATATCATAAGTCTATAGCATAAAGATATCAAGTATAGTTAATGAAAAATGGATCTAAAAGCAAAATTAAACCAAAGTCACTCAATCATGAAATGTAGGTCATGGACATATAATTGTTGCTGCTTTGGGTAGTACTCATAAAGGTGAATGCTATGAAGAAATATCAAACAGATATCATGTATAGTTGTTGAGAAATGGACCTAAACGCAAAATTTAACCAAAGTCACTCAACCATGAAATGTATGTCATGAACACTTAATTGTTGGTGCTTTGGGTAGATTTCATAAAGGTGAATATTACGAGGCAATATTATAAAGTTAACTTGTATAGTTGTTGAGAAATGTACCTTAACGCAAAATTTAACCAAACAGTCAAGTGTGAAATGTAGGTCATGGACACCTAATTGTAAGTGCTTTGAGTAGTACTCACTAAGATGAATGTAAGAATGCAACATCATAATGGCATCATGTATAGTTGATGAGACATGGACCTAAATGCAAAATTTAACCAAAGTCGCTCAAGTGTGAAATATAGGTCATGGACACCCAATTGTTAGTGCTTATGGTAGTACTCATTAAGGTGAATGTTATGATGCAATATCATAATGGTATCATGTATAGTTGACGAGAAATGGACTTTAACGCAAAATTTAACCAAAGTCGCTCAAGTGTGAAATGTAGGTTATGGACACCAAATTATTAGTGTTTTGGGTAGTACTCATTAAGGTGAATGCTATGATGCAATATCATAATGGCATCATGTATAGTTGATGAGAAATGGACTTAAATGCAAAATTTAACCAAAGTCGCTCAGTGTGAAATGTAGGTCATGGACACCAAATTGTTAGTGTTTTGGGTAGTACTCATTAAGGTGAATGCTATGATGCAATATCATAATGGTATCATGTATGGTTGATGAGAAATGGACCTAAACGCAAAATTTAACCAAAGTCACTGAAGTGTGAAATATAGGTCATGGACACCTAATTGTTATTGCTTTGGATAATACTCATTGAATTGAATGTTATGATGCAATTTAATAATGGTTTCATGTACAGTTGATGAGAAATGGACCTAAACGCAAAATTTAACCAAGGTCACCATGAAATGTAGGTCATGGACACATAATTATTGGTGCATTGGGTAGTACTCATAGAGGTGAATGTTATGATTCAATATCATAAAGATATCACTTCAGGTTACTAAACTACGGACCTACATGCGAAAATTGAAAGCGGGACGTACGGACGTACGGAGAAGGGTAAATCTATATGCCCCTTCCACTTTCGTGGCGGGGCATAAAATCTGAAGTGCATGTATAGATATCTTTTGAACTAAGCTTAGAAGAATTAAAAAATTATTGCATAGTTACATAAAAATTAAATTTTGCTGACATCCAAGAAATCATGAAAAAAAAAATTAAAAAAAAAAGGCTTGAGAAACAAACAATTTATTTTGAATGGCCTAACTAGGAAAAGATTTGGACTTCAGGAGGGTCACTCCTTAAGTTTATTATATCAAGGATCTAAAAATAATAGTTTTATTTATTAGATTATGGATCATACATCATTTTAAGCAAAAAATATTGATAGGTCTGTGTGGCCGTTTCTGAGATTTAAACGCCAGAAACTTTGGCGGGAAACCGAACTTCTCTAGACTTTTCATTCACTTTGCATTTAGGTAATCTACCTTTGAAATGCAATGAAGGAATATCAAGAATTTCATCAAATCTTGTCAGAAGTCTATTGAAGATGTATACTTTCATATTTTGAGAAGAAAATTGGGGGTCAGTGTGCAAAATTTTCTAATGCATAATAATGTATAAAAGAAGAAAATTCCAAAAGTTAGAGACAGTTTCAAAAACAGAATACAGAATTTTATTTGCCAAATCAAGGGCCCACAGGGGGCATATATATTACAATGATTAAAACAGAGCACATACATGTAAAACATGTAAATTATACATATAAGTCACCATAATCACTATATGAGGTTACCTATAATTTCAAAAATCCACTTGTGAGTGCTTGAAAAGAAGGCAAAAAATTTTATAGAAGTTGTGACTTCAATTTTGTTTTCAATGTAGTATCTTGCGGTGGTGCACAATATCCTGGACATAATCAAATGAATCATTTAATCAAGGGGTGGGGTTTAAATGTTTTTTCTTGCGCTTTGTCAAAACCTTTTTTGGGATTTTTTTTTATTTACTTGCATGTCAACTCTCTTTATTAATATATCATAAAAGCTTTTACCTACCTCACCAATCAGATATTTCAAGCTGTTCCAGGGTATTTTAGTTTCACCTTGTTCTGAGGCCTTTGTCAAGTATGTATTGAGGATCTGCATACACACACGATGATCTGATTCGTTGAAGTCGTAGCCGATATTCCATCCAATTTTACCATACTTTCTCCTCTCTTGTACAACAGCGTGGAAGAATCCCAGTACAAAGACGAGAGCTGGGAACGCTGGGTGTGGACATTCTGCTAGAGCTGTAGCTGGAATCCTGTGGTATGTTCCTCTAAGATTGAGCTTCAGACCATTAGGTGGTTCAGTTACGACCTATCAACAAAAATTCATATATTTCAATACATACAATATCATTTTGTACTTTTTGTTTTTACGTTCTGAAAATTTTTTGGTAGGTTATGGATAAAACCATTTTTAAATATCACTTGAATATTTCCTGTTTTTAAATCAATTTAAACTACAACATATCACCAAAAACATTTCAAAAAATCATATTACCTACGAAGCTTTAATTAAAAAAAAAATAGGAATCATCAAATGAAATCTAAATAGCTTATTCAGTTTTTATATTTGCAAAACATCTGCATTAATACGAGACTTTCGATATAGAAACTCTTGTGTAATTGAAGGTGGAAACGATAGCCTCAGATACCAGTAAGAAGGAAAACCGGATTTCTAAACCTATTGAAACTAGAGGTTGCTGAACGCAGGAGGGCCCCGCAATAGGCAGTCACTTTCTTTGTACCAAATTATCAACATTTGTTTAATGAAAATATTTTAAAATAAAAAATTAAAAAGTATCGGCAAATAGGATGTAGTGGCACAGCAAACCTGAAAATAGCTTACACGATACAACTCATCATCATGAAGCTTTACACCAAATATCAAATCATTCCCAGTTGTAGAGGCCAAGAAAACTTTGACAAAAAATTTCATCCATAGAATGGTACAATAAAAAGTAATTTCGGCAAACAGGAAGTAGTGGCATGGCAAACCTGAAAATAGCTTACACGATACAACTCATCATCATGAAGCTTTAGACTAAATCATTCCCACCTGTAGAAGCCAATCCATTTAATAAAAAGTTAAAGTATCGGCAAACAGGAAGTAGTGGCACGGCAAACCTGAAAATTGCTTACACCGTACAACTCATCATCATAAAGCTTCAGACCAAATATGAAATCATTCCCACATGTAGAGGCCAAGAAAACTATGACGAAAAATTTTCATCCATAGAGTGGTATAATAAAAAGTTAAAGTATAGGCAAACAGGAAGTAGTGGCATGGCAAACCTGAAAATAGCTTACACAACTCATCATCATGAAGCTTTAGACTAAATATCATCTCATTCCCAGTTGTAGAAGCCAAGAAAACTTTGACAAAAAATTTTCATCCACAGAGAGGTATAATAAAAAGTAAAAGTATCAGCAAACACGAAGTAGTGGCATGGCAAACCTGAAAATTGCTTACACGGTACAACTCATCATCATAAAGCTTCAGACCAAATATGAAATCATTCCCACCTGTAAAAGCCCAGAAAACTTCGACCAAAAAATTGTTGACGGACAGACGGACGGACAGACAGATGGACGGACAAAGTGAAAAATATACGGCACCCGCATCTCAATGCAGGACCCTAATAAATATATACCATTTAAAAAACAACCTATTTATGAAATTGAAATACTTTTGTAATTTTTCCAATATAACAATTTTTTAACTAAGTTTTGATTGACAAAAAATAATTAACCTGAAGTGCTACAAATCTAATAAATATAAATCACCCTTAGCTCAAAAGTGTTCATTAATTACTGATTCCTCTCAATGTATTAACGAATTGATTTTTTATGTATTAAAATAGATTTGTTACTGGATTGAACATGATTCAAAAGTCCCGTATTCACCTTCAATGATCGCTGCAAGATTCCTATAGGGAAACTTGGTGTAGGTTCCGTAGTCAGCCAAAGTCTGAAGTCTGGATGAGGTTTGGTCAATTTTTCAAGCTGTTTCTCCAACTCCCTTAACCATTTGACAAGTAAATGGCAATTCTGTAACATTAACCATTGGCCTCTGGCAACTGCAGTCTCCAAAAACTGAAGTGCAAGCTGAAAGCAAAAAATATTCATTCTGTAACTGTTGTATATTGTTATATGTCTGTTAAAATGATGCAGAGTGTAAAATCTTCAACTGACCTACACTATTTAATTAAAAGTTCTAAGTCTGAATTACTTAAAATCCTTACCAGGTTCAAGAAAATTAATCTACACTTAAAATTGAAACATTATTTCTCTAATTTCTAGCAAATATAAACACCTCCTGACTAATGGGTTATCGAAATGATAATCAACATGGGTATCATTTGATCTCAGTTGGAGATTGGTCAATCATGTAAATGTCTCGTGTCAGTTTCTAGAAATAGTGCAACCGGATGTTGATGAAATTATCATTGTCTATCAAAACAGTTTTTGCATTTTTATGACTAAGATAAATCAATTTATTGATAATATGATATTTTTATCAAAACTATTATATTCAACACACCTTTCAATGAATGGTGCAATGAAACACATAGCAACGATGATAGCAACAAAATGGCGCAATACTTGAGACTGGAGACTACGGAGCTCGCTTTATTTTAAATAAATTGAGTAGAAATTAGAGAAATAATCTCTAGCATTGTTTTCCTGTTTATTACGACAATTTCTCACATCTCGATAGTTAAATTTTCACATTTTAAAGTTCTCCGATAAACCTCGAACTTTAAAATGTGAAAATTTACTATCTCAATGTGAGAAATATACGAAATAAACTGGCAACAATGTTAGAGACTATATATACTGTTGACCCCTTGACCAGAGATGACTGTAACACACAAAACAGTGTTTCTGGGAATCAAAATAAGTTAAAATTATCTAAAATGATTTTCAAAAATAGAAATCTGCAGAAAAATTCCATCTATGTTTAATGATGTTCACAAAAATTTCCAATCACTTAAATTTGTTTTTATTACAAGAGTTACAAAAGGCAAGTAAGCATCACGAAAATAAAACCACGCGAAAATCTACAGTAGCTGAGCTGCATCATCACACTTACTTTGTATACTTTTAATAATTGAATATTTCAACAAATAAATACCTTTTCTTGACCTTGTCCCATGGACAGGAACTTCAATTTGTTGGATCCAAATTCTATTCTTTCTGCAAGTTTGGCTAGATCACTGGCTGGATCGGAACCAGGACTCAAAATAAATACGATTGGTGATGTTGGTGTACTCTGTTCAAATACCGACTCAAAACTAATAATAGGTGGAGTAACATATTTCTCTCCCATACATTTGGTAACATATTCCTCGACTGCCCTGTAGATACGATCCACTCTAAAACATCTGAGAAGTACAAGTCTCTGGAAAGCTGACAGTGATTCTTCGTACTTCATTGGGAATGGCTGTGATTCCGGAGTATCATGGTCAAACCACTAAAAAATACAGATGTAAACACATTAATTCCTAAAAATAAAATTATGAACACACTAAAATACAAATACATGTATAAACACTTCAAATTTGTATTAAACATATCAGTTTAACAAACTACTTCATTACAATGCATTTCATATCACATCACATAATCAATACCATCTAAAGGGAATTTTTCATGTGTGTTTATTTTTGTTTTGCTTTTGTAATCGGCTTACAATCTAGCCAAAATTTTAGGATATGCATACTTTTACTGCCTATAAATATGTACATGTATTATATAAATCAGTGAAGGACAAATTATGAACATAACAAATATTCCTCTACCCTGTATTACATCAAAAACACCAAAACAAAAGTAGACACAACATGAAAGGAGTGTTAAGGGCACCAAAAGCTTTATTTCATGGGCTAAATGTTGTACATAATGCCTATACAGGGATGGAGCCATTCATACAACTGTGTCCTCAAATAATTAATGTTAATCTTCACAAGGAGCTTTTAATATGATATATTGCAGGACCTGATTGGATATTTAGACAGTACAGACAGGCCTTAGTGACCTTGTCTACTAAGCTATCTTCTATTGAAAACTGCCCAATACAGATCTAAACTATTAACATAAATATGCAGGTGATTTATTCAGCATACCTTTTTCCAGATCTTTTCATTTCTTTCTATGTCCTCCAGAAGTGATCCAAATTTGTCTGGTAAGATCTCCACAAGTCTGATACAATCTTCCCAACCTTCATCGGGGAACCAGGCAAATGGTTTCTTCCTCTTACTCTTCTCTAAAGCAATATTACCCTGCAAAATGTATCAAAATAATTAATATCAACTCAACAAAGTAAATATGTTACCCTGCAAAATGTATCAAAATGATTGATATCAACCAAACAAAGTATATTATTAGTGCAAGAATTTTTACATTGCACCAAATAATATCGAAAGACCTGACCACAGGACTGAATTATTAAAATGACACCAAACAAGATCCGGATTTGCAGATCATAGTTATTTTTTAATTTTGATAAGATTCTGATTTGGGTTGTTGACAAAAATCGTGGAAGCTAAGCTGCCATAAATGGTATTGCAGAAAAATCCCTGTATGTCTCTAGACTTTGCATCTTGTAATTAAGGCATCATTTTTTTCCTTCTATATTCTACTGCTATTGTTTCCATTTCAGATATTGAAATTATATTAAACTGAGTTGAAAGACTCTGTTTAACAAATGTGGACCCAAACTGATGTCTCGCCCGTCCCTACTTGGTCGCAAAATTGATGTGAAAACTCAATCTGCCTAAATCAGAAAACTTAACATGTTCACTGTGAAATTAGATTAACTGACAAAAGCAATATAGCAGACTGTCATGTATCACCCAAAACCAAAATGCCAAATATCAGTGACCTACCACTGATAGATACTGAGAAACCAAACATGTTCACTAGACCGTGAAAATGAGGTCGAGGGCTAAAACAAAAAAGCAGGCTGTCATCTTCCATCTGAGACAAACCCACATACCAAATATTATTGACCTTACATTAATAGATACTCGTAACCTTAACAAGATTACTGGACCATGAAATTAAGGTTACAGACAAAAGCCATAAAGCAGACTGTCATGTACTACCCAAGACCGACATATATACAAAATATCATTGACCTACCACTTATAGTTAATGAGAAAATGACCTAATCATAAAAACTTAACATGCTCACTAGACCGTGATATTGAGGTCAAGGACAAAAGCCATTTGAGAGACTGTCATGTACTACCTAAGACCAAACTACATACCATATATCATTGACAAACCACTTATAGTTACTGAGAAACTAAACTAAGCACAAAAACTTTACATGTTCATTGGACCGTGAAATTGAGGTCACAGACAAATTCCATATAGCAGACTGTCATGTACTACTGAAGACCAACCTATATACCAAATATCATTGACCGACCACTTAAAGTTACTGAGAAAATGACCTAATCATAAAAACTTAACATGCTCACTAGACCGTGAAATTGAGGTCAAGGACAAAAGCCATATGACAGACTGTCATGTACTACCTAAGACCAACCTACATACCATATATCAATGACCTACCACTTATAGTTACCGAGAAAGTGACCTAATCACAAAAACTTAACATGAAAGTTTACGCCGCCGCCGCCATACTTTGTACGCATATGTCTCGCTTTCCGCGCCTTTCGTCGCGGGCGAGACAAAAATGTGAATCAGATAATTTTGCCAGTAAACATTTATATTTCTAAAGTATAAAATAGTTGTCAAAATGTGCATTTGCAGAAATTAAATTCCCAGTAACTTTGTTATTTTGTTGGTATGGTAAATCAATATACTATAGAACTATTATAAAGTAATTTCCAGTTTTCCGCAAATGGCCACATCAATGCAGACAAAAAACAGAATATTTGGAAGACGACTAATGGAAATGAAAAGATTTTTAGAATCTCATACAGAGCATATGACTATATAAACAATGAATTCAAAGGTTATGGAGTAAATGCACATGAGAAAAAGTCTCTACAAAATACATGGTAAACTATAGTTTCCATAACGAGAACTAGTTGATTATGAAATTTCTCACATCGAGTTAAATAAATTTTGCAAATGTTTGAAAGCGAGGCTTGCCGAGATTTTAAACATTTGAAAATTTATTTAACGAGATGTGAGAAATATCATAATTAACGTGTTTAAGTTGTGGAAACTGTTTCTCTAATGACTGGATGAAAAACACAGAGGATTATATTCCGAATAATTTGGCGGGAAATTTCACGAAACTTGTTCTCCTCTCTAGAGAGGAGAACAAATGTTATCACACCTTTCAGGAAATGTGAAAACTGGATAGAAATTAGAGAAAAGCAATTCTAATAGGACATCCTTTAATCGCCTTGTGTCTATAACTGTGGTAAAATTCGTGTATACTCGTGGGTATTTTCATGACAATCGACGGTACTTTTGATATCGTCATACACAGTTTGGCGACAGTTTTTGCAGCATCATAGAAAAAAACGTTATACTTTACAGGTTAAATGGCTGTTTCATCTATGAATACAAAGACGAATTCATATCTTCGATGCCATGTAAGTGTCATATTAGAATCGAAATAATTAACGGGAGCGTGAATATATGTTGATTTTACCATGGGTTTGCCCTGTATGCTTATTTTTTTCCCCTCGCATACTCTCTAGGTAAAATATTAGCCATAAAGGGCTTACCCGTGTTAAAATCGCCATATATTCATGCTCCCGTGAATTATTTCTTAATGGAACAACAATTTTACTGTTGTTTTTCATCTTACATACATATTTAACAAACCTTGATAAAGAAGTCGAGTTCTTCTTGTGTAGTATTTTTTAAGTCCTGTTCCAATTTAATTGTGATTTGGAAAGAGAACAACAACTTGTGTTTCTCAAATATACCAGTACATCCATAATTATACATGTTGTGCGTCAGAGTGTCCATGATGTTACGCAATCGCTTCTGTAACATGGCGTCTGGCAGCGACTTTCTTAGAGAAAATTCAAACACTTCCAGATAAGATGATAGAGAATACTGGTACATAGTGTTGATGGAAGACATTTCTGCTAGGATGAAGAATAAAATGGCTCCTCTTCTGGCAGCAGGACGATAACCATCTCTTAATTTGTCAATGTCCTGTGCAGTCTTTGCTCCAAGTTTCAGTTTTTCTGATACCTGAAGTGAATAAAGTGAATGTATAGTTTACTATAGTAAAGGTAAACAAGGGAGCATAACACATTGATAGGTTAGGCCAAAATAAAAAAAAGTCCAACTGAATTTTTCAGCAAATGAAATACATTTTTGTTTTTTTAATGCTATTTTGATGTTTTTTTCTTCAAAATTTTCAGTAATTTCCATCAAGACTGACAGAAAATGAAAAAAAAAATTGCAAACTACATTTATTTTTGTTCAAATGGTTTGCTGAGAATCTATGAATTGAACATTCTCTGAATAAGATTCTTACTAACCAGAAGCAACATAATAAATATTTTAAAAATGCCTATTCTGTTCAATTCCTGCGAAAAGTTTGCAAATTTTTTGCGAAAACATCACAACGAAGTGAAAAATGTTTTCAAATGAACTAAAATGTGCTGAATATACAATATGCTGATACATGAATTATAAAAAATGATACTAAGGCCCTACCTCTGTAGCCTTTGTTTTGGTTTCCTCTAAGGTCTGAATCAATTCAAAGTTGTCCAACATGTTACCCTGGGACTGGGCTAATTCTCTCAACAATGCATCTTCTAAATCCTTCAATAGCTTTTTGTTCTCGCTTGTTTCCTGAATGAGACGTTCTCTTTGTTCCTCAAGTTCTCTCCTTTCAAATTTTACAATAACACTCAATAACTGATCTTCAAGACCCTAAAATAAACATAATAAATATATATTGCATCAGTATAGTTCTTAAACGGAGATTAATATAGGAATTAAAATATAAATGTATTGTATTGTATTGTATTGTTTTTTCGCTTTTGGCTTGAAATTACTTTAAGAATGGTCCCTCCTCTAGTTAATTATATCAACGATTTAAAATTATTAAATTTATTTATAAGTATATGGATCATACATCATTTTAAGCAAAAAATATTGATAGGTCAGTGTGGCCGTTTTTGAGATTTAAAGGCTAGAAATTTTGGTGGGAAACCAAAATTCTCTAGACTTTTTATTCAATTTGCATTAAAGTAATCAACCTTTGAAATGAGATGAAGGCATATCAAGAATTTCATCAAATCTTGTCAGATGTCTATTGAAGATGTATGCTATCATATTTTGAAAAGAAAAGTGGGGGTCAGTGTGCAAATTTTCTGATGCATCATAATGGATAAAGTAAGAGAATTCCGAAAGTAGAAGACAGTTTCAAAAACCTGAAGAGTGACCATCCCTAAGCTTTTTTAAGGCTGTCTAAAAAAAATGGCAGTAGAATACCAAAGAAACCAGGGATGTGATGATTACAAAATTGAAGACCAAAGGCATGGCAAAAACGGCAACAGAAAAAAACAAAGACAAAACAAGGCAGCCACAATGCATGGAAATAAAAAGACGACATTAAGAACTAAAGCACTCAATAATGTATACTTAATGTTACATTTATGCAACCAAAAATGACAAAATTGTTTATTGATAAATTTGCAAAGGGAAGTGTGAATGCTGGCAAAATTAATTCTTTGTGAAACAGAAGATACTGGCTCTGTATTATTTCTTGGTTTTATGAGCAGTAAATCTCAAATATATTTCAACATAATTCCGAATAAATTTTGACAAAATTTTTCAAATTTGAACTATTACTTGACCAAAGTCTGGTCTATATGTTATTGAAACTGTTTTGACATAAAATAATAACAAATAATTGTGATTGTGTGGGAAGAAGTTGGCAGGAACTTAATTTCATCAGCTGTAGTGTATATTAAGAGACCTGCATTGAAGAATCACATGGAAACAGATATTAAATTTTCAGGCATAGTATGTCCTTTTACAGAATGCTGTCCGATCCAGTAACTTTAATTTCAGAACAGCATTTTAAAATTTACAGACATTGTTTACTTTATATAATGAGATTATTTCACAAAATTTTTATATATCAGGAGTTATCTCCCTTTCACCACATATTTTCCTCACCTTCAATGTTACAGTGTAGTTGATGACCATGGACTTTCCAAACACATTTGGTGTGTATTTTGGATTGGCTAGTTTGGTGTTAAGGTACAAACGGAAGTTTGGATCATAGTCTACTTCCTTGTCACCAAGAATGACAAATTCCTTGCCCTGCGTACCTAAAAAACAATAAATATAAAGTTTAATGTTTATTCCTTCATCAAAAATAAAGAAAATAGAGGAGAAGCAGTTCTTGTTTTTATATATTTTTTTGTAATATCTTTCTCATTCTATTTCAAAAGACAATTTGAAATTTAAATGAATTACAGAAATNTTATATCTTATGGGAAGAATCCAAGTTTTTTATGTTTGGATGTAGTGATATGTGGGGATAATCAAGGTACATGTTTTAAAAATGTGAAAAATGGGTAGATCCAAGTTTATTAGCTATATTGATCAAAAAGATATTCATCATGACAGTTTGATAACCTTGTGTTCAATGGAATTTTGATAGTACAAAAAGTACTAACTCGTACAGCAACGCTTGGGTCAGAATGTGCTACAAAATTTTAAAATTAACATATTAGACCTTAAAGATTTTAACTCCTTTTTCCTTTTTTACAATTTATTCTCACATAAGTACTAGCCAATTTATATTTGAAAGTACTGGTATAATGTTCATAGTACGTGCGAACTTGTCAAGAGGGAGTTACAACATAAATGTACATTAGGCCACACTTAAAAGAATGTTTGTTTCCCCTCCCCCGGGTGTAGCCTCTGAAACTGACCAGGCAGGCAGGTGATTTTTTTTTTTTTTTTTTTTTTGAAATTCATATACAAATATATTGTTGGAAACACTTAAGAAAAAGCAGATCGTGGCACAGATTGTGAATTTCCAACACTGTACATCAGAAGTACAGTAAACATTAGCCAAGAATTGATTTGGCTTGTTTTCATGTCAATCCTGGAATGACATGCGTTTGTGTTGATACTACAGGTTAATATCAATGATCTGGATGGGAATTTTTGTTTTTTTTTAAACATATTTCTAGTTCTACATAGATCTGATAGCAAATTACTAAGGTCTAACACCCATTCTAAGATTCACTTCTAAATGTTGACCAACTCTAAGACCATAAAAACATGAGATCTATAATCATCATTTTTGCACCTGTCTGTCCGTCACTTCAAGGTTCATTTATTTTCAATGCATGTAAATTAAAAGAAATTGTTTTCCAGTGTCAGATTGTATTGATTAGTTAATTATGAATATGTACACTTAAAAGTGTATATTACTGGTACACAGTTGTGGCTAGTCAGCATCTAGAATGGGCAAATGATACTATTTTAGTTCTTTTTTAATTAATGCATTGAAAAACAAGAGGCCAGGACCATTGAATTCAAATAATCAAAGAGGCAATCAGTCCCTTTGAGGAGGTATGTATCTTATCAACACAATTTGTTTAAAGGAGGGTGCCCATATACTAGTGTGACCATTTGCGTTGTACTTTCTGAGAAGACTTCTGATTACATTAATCCCTGATAGTCCTTTGAAAACTATGATCTCAGCTGGTGGCTATTTTGCATTAGGTAAGAATTGACCTACACATAAAAATCACAAAATTTGAAGGGGACCATCCAGACTATTATGACCAAGTTTGGTTCCAAATGGGGCAGTGTTTTCAGAGCAAATTAAATGATGAAGACAATTGACGCCAAGTGATGGCTAAAGCCAATCCTGGCTTTAACCAGGCGAGCTAAGAACCAGATATATACAAATAAATTAATACAAAAAAAAATAACGGTAAACAAATGATCGAAAGGCCACAACCTATAGAAGAAAACTGACATGAAAAGCACAAATGAAAGACAAAAATCAAACGCCAACAACACTTGGAACTTGTGACAGCTGGGATACCAGTTGTTGTAGTTAAAAGCAAGCAAAATATAGAACATATTAAGGGGTAGTTTAAACTAGAATATTGAAATACCAGGGTGGTGAAAATTTAAGGAAAAAAAATTTGGAGTAACTCCTAGAAACCAGGAAAATTTGAAGGAAAAAAAACTAAATAAAATTAATATTTCACTTTCTCCCACCCCTCCCATTTCAAATAATCCTTTGTTCTATCCTCGTTAGAGGTACCTATATACTTCATGCCCAATTCAGCTGTCCCATGACACTATATACTTTGCTAGGTATCAAGAAAGGAGGCTTTTCCAAAGAAAGGCATGTCACAAATAGTTGTTCCATATAGGGGAAGATTAAATACTACTTCAAATTTCTTTATTTCTTGGTAAGAAGTTGTTGCCCTCTTTGAAACTGTAAAAGAAGTCCGGTGGTAGTAAAATGTCAAATTTCCCTTGGAATTTGCAGTTTCGACACCCAATACCATTCCCAAGGCCTAATGTTTGGAAGAATCAAGAAAAATAAGTTGGGAAAGGTTAATTTAAAGGACATTAACCATCCACCATCTCGTGCCTAGAAAATATAAATCCCATATACTTAAATTACAAGTAAATTTGGCAGATGTTTCCCTTTTGGATCTCTGGATTCGAATCTCAAAAGGGATGCAATAAAATCGTGAACAACTTTTATTTGTTTGCCAAAATCTGTCCAAAAAGTCGCGCGGTTCGCAGGCTTGTCGGACACAGTAACCTCGCCAAATAATGGTTTAACTCAAATGACGAAAACAACTTACGAGTTGACCAACGAAGCACAGGCACTTGTTTCATAAAAAATGTCAGTCCCTCCATCGAGGATGAGAGGGAGGGACTGACATTTTGTATGAAACAAGTGCCTGTGCAACGAAGTCACCGTTATGACCGTCCCCGACGAGTGTGCAAACAGCATGATCTTCTTCGTTTTGAGCCATACCAGGTCTAACTCTCACGTAACTGTAAAGTCCTTTGATTACGATCGGCCTAACTTTTGGTCTTGTATGTATTTTTATTGGTAACTTGCCGACAAACCGATCCTGATGCACGTTTTCCTTTTGCACATAATCTATCAAAATGGTTAAATACCGATGACTTCCGAAAGTAGAAAAGTAAAACGTCCAGAATAGGTATGGAACGGACACGATTTTTTTTACGGAATTAAAAAAAAAACGTTGTGATTTTTTTGACAAAAAAAGTTTTGACCCGGGCCCTTTTTTCTGACCCGGTCGGGCGAGGGGAAAAAAACATATTTTTATGTTTGGCCTTATTTTCCTTTTGTCCATATAATATTGTGTCCAAACTGACTTTAAATGTTTACTTTTTAAATGTTTGTTTGTCATTATGCTGTGGTCATAACATGAGATTTTTAGGGCAGCAGCTCAATAAGAGTTTTTGAGAATTTAAAACTGTGATTTTATTTGTGTGCAAAAATGTATATCTCATCTCTTATTTTAATAAATTCCAGCAAGTCATTCATTGAAGATCTCGTACTACATCCAAACTTGTCAAGAGGGATTTCGTTTGAATTTTTGTAGTACACTGAGAAATGACANATGTTATATTTTTTGCTCCATTACACCCAATTTTTTAGTCATCAAAAGTTTCAGTAGCTCAATTAAAGTCAGTAAGCAAGATTTCATGAGATTGTAGATTTTCCTTCCATCCGAAAGTAACCAATGTCTCCATGTTATACAAAGGTAAAAGCCAGAGAGAGCTTTTCCCGCCATTTTATTAAATGTGAAATATCTTGGAAACAAGGTCCATAACCTATCAATATTTTTAGCTAAATCTGTTTCATTGCCAAAGTTCTTTCAATTTATTGTATCAATTTAATATTGTAGATTTTTAAATTTTCACCTTAGGCTAAATAAAAAAAGAGTTTAGCTTCTCAGGCCCCGCCGCATCCCCTGAAATGGTCCCGCATTTCTGCTTTTTTTAACCTCCCGAAAATCCGGATTTTTTTCATGTCCGTCCAGACCTGGTTTCCGGTTACAAAAATCACCTGAGCGTTTGGCAGGAAAGGGAAAAACGTGGTTCAATAAGCCTTTTATTGATACAGATCAATGTAAAAATGGCTGCTGATAAAAACAACAAGGATTTTCTTGTAAAATTTCTTGCTCCAGGAATGTTTTAAAGAGATGAACATGTGTGAAAAAAATAAAAAGCTTCCGCCCTGCTGCATTCCTTTTTGAAAAAAAGTGCCTGAGAATCTAATGATTATTTTTACATGGCCTTACTACATCCTTAAGGTAGATAGACACTGTTGCGTTGCGCAATTTAATCGCGCATTAGAAAAATAAAGAGTCGGCTACGGGGTAGGTTTGATTTTCAGGCCGGAACAGTAATTTGACGGCTTTTCCTTTGTGAGGTCATAATTGAATGACAGATGTGAAACGTCATATTTTGTTTACTTTGCTGCAAATTAACTCCCTTTTCCTGTAAATAATGTTTAATCCGGAAACTTTTTAAGATATCTCCATTAAAAGCATGGTGACATATATATTTTTCTATTGTAACCAATAAATCACATCATAAACTATCTGCTCACTAAAATGCATTAAATTCTTATGGATAAAAAGTCTATTGAGCTAAAAATTGCCTTTCCATATTTTCCCCGTGCATTCTATGTAAATTTAGGTGAAAAATGGCTAAAAGTGAGCAAACTTTGATCTCAATTCTAGTAAAAACAAGCATGGTGACCCATACTTTTTATTACATATTTTGGGTAAGTAGGATTGGTTCTTCAATTGTGCCGACTTACAACCGAATCTCATGGATATGAATATTACTGTCTATCTACCTTAATATACTGACCTTCAGATTGTTTGGTTCTTCCTTCTTTTTGATCCATTTAAGAGCTTGCTGTTGAGGATCTATACACATTGGGAATCTACTGGCCTGAGTTGTCAATATACCATTCTGTATAGACAGTTCATCTGGTGGTAATCCCTCAGATGTCCATCTGTAACAAAGTCAAACTCTTACTCAATTCTATATGGAACAAGAAGTGTGGTTTTGATACAAAAATGAATTTTTCCACCCAATACATATGTCAAAAAGGGTCATAACTCCATCAAAAATTGGCTGATCATCAGGGCCAGAAAATATGCACAACTAAGCATGATGGTCAATAATTCTGTAAAGTTTTGTCAAAATCATATGGAAAATGTAGGCGAATGGGCATCCACAAACTGACGGACGGTCAAACTGATGGATGACAGATGGAGAAGACAAAAACAATATGTCTCCTCCATTGAGAGGGGTCAGTGACTTAATAAGAGAGTAAAATTAAACACGAGACAAATCTATTTCTTTAAATTGGACATCATGACAAAAAAATGTTTCCGTCTTTCAAATTATTTTCATGAAAGCACTGTTACAAGTACATTCCAAAAGATTTCATAATCTTTAAAAAAAAAAACAGAGCTAACGTTGGCACTGTTAAATTGTGCATGAAGAGCTAAATTTCTATAGTAATGGTGGATTACATGATACCCCGCCACGTTTCACAAATTTTGAAGTATCAAAGGGCATAACTCCAGAATCCCTTGGACCTCTGAACCCATATTCAAACTCGACCTGAGTTTTGTGGTGAACAAGCTACATACCAAGTTTGAAGACTGTATGTTATTCCTTTCAAAAGTTATCAGTCGGAAACCTTCGGGGGACGGACGGACGGACACACGACTGAGGGTATCACATAATACCACGCCACTAAGTGTGGCGGGGTATAAAAATTACAAATCAAAATGATAAGCAATTCATTGTTCACAGCAGCAAATTGTGAACAGAATACACAATTTTCAATATTGGCAAATCTTTCAAACTTTAAAGTATTCAACCTTGTGGGTCTCGCAAAGGATAAAATTTTCAAAATGATACTTGAAATGTAAAAATTTGTCAACAGATATTGGGTTGTCAGAACTGGAAACGTCAAAGCTTAGGTTTTAAACTGGAAATATTAAAATTGTGATCATAAATTCATTTATATTTTCCTTGTAAGCAGTAATTTTAATCTTGTGACTTAAAAAAAATATATTCTTTAAAAAAAATTAGTCAAAAGTTTACTTACTTGCTTATTTCAACATCATTCGTTAAAAGGTCTTCAAGTTTAAATGGATCACTCATGGGTACATCTCTGTCCCTTAAGTCCTTCACCCAATCCTTGAACACCATATCTTCTCTGAACTCCCAACTGAAAGCTCCAACATAACTAAGGAAAGCTGAACTCACAAGGCAGTCACCAAGAAGCTTGATTCTTTTCTTTTTCAGTTCTTCCAAATCACCTGTCCATCTATGGAAAACAAATTTGCACATTGTATTCTCTTAATAAATTTGCCATGAAAAGCTTGTATACAAGCTTTAGTGTGTGCTCATTGCTCAGGAAAGGGGCCATCATCACAAAATTTCTTACTACAAAATCCAGTCATAAGCCTTTAATTGTTTTCAAGACTTATGTCTGATTTTAACTGTACATATTTTTGTGAATATGATAAACCCTTCCGCATCATTTATGCAAGATCCAAGACACTACAATGTACATACTGTGGAAGTACTTTTATTCCTGGACATCAATTTTCTTGGTTTCATAAATATCACTATTTGTGGGTACTTAAATTCATGGTTACTCAAAACCCTAGAGAAATATGCATTGCATTGCAAACTTAATTTTTTGGTTTCAGCTAACCTTAAAGTCCACATATTGGAACTACTTTCAAAGTATTTAGATATAGACCAGTCTACCTTTTAATATTAGGTTCACTGAAATCTACATGCAGAATTATGAAGGTATTTATAGCTCTGTCTCAAATGAGTCTGTAATTGCAATTTATGATCTTAATCTAATTATACAGTGTCAGTGGAACCTATCTAATCTAACACGCTGTGGGACCATAAAAATTTGTCGGATTTTACAGGATGTCTGAATACTCAGGTTTAAAAAGTATTTAAGAGCTATCTTTGGGACCAATAAAAAATTATTTCGGATAAGACAGGATGTCAGAATACCCAGGTGTCATATTAGACGTGTTTTACTGTAAATTTATCACAATAATTCCTTAATATACCTGACGTTTTCTGAACTCAAACCAGAAATGAGTTTGTCTGCAGCAATCAATCGACGTTCCATAATCTCTGTCTCTTCCTGTAGTTTCTGTTTCTCGGCCATGGCTTCCTCATATTTTTTACCCAAGTCCTCCAGTTGTTTCTCCAGAGAGTTCACTTCATTGGTAATCTTCTCTAAATCTCTCTTTGCTTGATGGAAGCTCCTTTCTAATTTTGCCACCTAATTCAGAAAACAATAGTAACTACAAATTCTAGTATGATGTTCAGAATTATTCTTTTTACAAATTTATAAACCTTACTAGTGGCATTTCGATGATTAATTGTTATTGAAAACTGAGCAAGTTAGAGTATGTTTTCACAATGCCAAGATTTAAAATGGAAAACCTCACAATTATTCCCCAAATAACCAAAACATTTTGTATCATTCAACAAACTTAAATTTAATTCCTATCTCTCCTCATGTTTTGGTGGTACTAGTGGTATTCCAATGATTAATTACATGTATTATTGAAAATTGAGCCAGTTAGAGTCACTTTTCATTAGTCACAGATCAAATGAGAAAACCTTAAGTTTTAAAAATATTATACAATAATGGAATCGAACATGATTGGACTATTGAAAATCTGAGAATTTGGGAAGAATCTCATTCTTGATCTACAATGTAATTCGTACCTTGTCACGTTTTGGCTTAATTTCTCTGGCCACTACACAGTAACCCATCACAGCTTCTACGAACTTCAGAAGACCTGTTCCAGCCTTACTGATTGTTTTCATGGTTTCTATGTTCATCTGACAGGATTTATCTGACAACATGGCTGTAAAAAATCAAATATATTTACTATGATTGATGAAATGACTGTTGTTTAATGCACAACTATCACTCCATTAATTTTTCTGAAAGAATTTAAACCGTAATAACTTTTACATATTTTGCAGGCCAGTGAAAAATGATATTTACAATGTAAAATAAAATTTCTGAAACTATTTATAATCTTTTATTAGTATGGTATAATTACTGGTAATTCATTTAATATTCTCTTTAAATGTAGTTAAACTGTATATCACTGAGTAATCAAATGATGGAAAATAGTGCTGAAAATCAATAAATAATATCTGACTATACCTTTGACTGCATTAGTTTGTCTTTGACTGATGCCATCAACATCCATTTCTTGTAGAGATTTCAAAAAGTTTGCCTCAGCCATCATAGCCTTTGCTGATTTCCAGGACACTTCTTTGATGCCTTTGAATATTACAATACATTCACAAACACGCTGTACTTCTGCTGGTGGTTTGGCAAAGGATCTGTAAACAAACATTGAAGATGAATATCATTTTATCTTAGCCAGTGCAAGCTCCAATTTAATCAATACTGAGACTGCTATTTTACTATTCATAAAAAAATGCAATAAATAGCCTATTCCTGTGTACAAATGTACTTCTAAAAGCTACCCTCTTTGTTACAATTGTTAGTATCAACTAACAGTATGCAGATTTTGTGGAGTCTTTTTCTAGTATAATAAAACCCCTTTCCTTTAAAATTCATGAATAAGAAGATGGTGTAAAAAGATAAAACCAACCTGATCTCAGTGACATCAGATTTATCCAGATCTTCCAAAGCCAATCTAGCAGCTTCCAATGCTGGTAAAGCCTCAGCCAGGGCATCCTCAGCTTCTTTCTATAAATAGATAAAATATATTTTTAGAAATACATTATATTTAATAACATTTGTTCCACATTTATAGTTTTATTACTTAGTTGTATTTGTACATTTGTATCCTGTGATCACCTAACTTCATTGTTCACATATCATCTGTTGTTCCTTCTTTTTCATATTCATGTTTCAAGTGACAATTTGATGAGTTTCTCACTTTAGCGTTCATACAATCGTCATGTTTATATCCAGTACAATCACTTTATGTTCACAAAAATCTTCTGTGAACAACTTTTTTCAGCATTCACGCAGTATAAATGAGGGCGGACTGACAGACAGAAATAGCTTCCAATTGCCCTACATAATTACCTTTTCTACAGCAATGACTTTACTAGCTTCTGCAATTTCTGCAGCTTTCTCCTCTGCCATTTTTTTCTTTTCAGTTGCCATAGTTGTTCCAGAAGATATCTCCTCCAACATTTTCTCACAAGCTTCGGTAGCTTCAGTGACAGCAACTTTCTGTACAGC
>MJUU01066331.1:70122-91491 GCA_002080025.1 Modiolus philippinarum | reverse complement strand
TCTGTGAGTCTGTGTGTCATCCTGTTCGAAATCTGCACGATATCTTTATTTCACTTTGTATGTAATCTCTTACTTCATCATGTCTGTCTGTCGACCTGTTGATATGTCAACCTGTCTTCATATACAGCGTATTTAGACATGTACAATGTATAAAAATACCAAACTTTATAACCTACATACAAGTGCACTTGAACTATCAAGTGGTTGGGACTACTGATACAGGCTGTACTAACTGCTTGTAAAAACCTTAACGTGATAGTTCTTGCATGACTGAGGGTTCAGTGACACCATCTGGGAGTGGACATAGCTAAGGAGCCGTTGGCGTGGAAGTTGTGTGTACTCCTCAAGACGCAACTGATATAGTCAAATATCATGTGGTTAGGACCATAAGTACAGTCTGTCCCAAACTGCTTGCGAAAAACTTAACGTGATCACACATTTGCTTGACTCGGGGTTTGGGTCATTTGAGATGGTATTTGCGTTGAATTGTACCCATACTAATGCTCATTACTAGACCTATTGACCTACAACTAACATAAGCATTAAAGTTCGAATTGTTAACGCAGTTGTCATTGCCGAAAGGGTATCAACAAGTCTCACTTCTGAGACTTTTCGTCATGAGTGAGAGAAAAGGGTAATGAATTTGTGACTTTAAACTATAACCTCATAGTCTTGTCTTTTTACTTGGGCTATAATGGTACTATCGAATAATAAGTCTCATCTGATATTTACTTCGTGTTTATTGTAGCGCAATACCATCTTTCATAAGTAGTAGGTAAAGTACTTTTTCTGAGCATGTGATTCCACCTATTTAGCTTATTTGTCGATTTCTAGACTTGATTTGACCGGTATTAGTTTCCAACAGTGGGATGTTATTAAGGGGTACATCAAAATATGTTTTCTCTCAATGTTCTCTGTGTTACAAATTACAATATCAGTATAACAACTAACAAAATCCCGAAGTTACTGTGAATTTAGTTTCTGCATATGCGCATTTCGACAACTTATGTCTCTTCAGTGCAGTTCATATCAAAACATTTGGAAATCCATGAACCGAAATATGTGTAAAAATTGATAGAGAAAAAATTACCAATAGGATCTTAATAGGAAAGCCAAAATCAACTAAGGACAGAGCCATGCAAGAGGGAGATATAGTCCTTTGGTTTTAACAAAATTTTCCTAAATTTAGATATTGCAAGTTTTCAAATAAAATCGGTTTTCGTGCCAGCACCGAAGTACTAGCTACTGGGTTGGTGAATACTAATAATAATATATCTAATCACTGCACTGTTGATTCAGTTGTAGTATTTTTAGGCTTTCTTTGCATACCCAATCCCTATAGGGTCTCATTCTGAGTAAATATGGCATTTCAAGATCTCTTTTATTAATCTCACGTATAGTGGTTCAGACATTTTTCTGTGCTTCTTCTCTCCAACAGATTTTGTTCCTTGTGCCTGGTTTCGTGTTCTGTGTGCCATTATCAATTAAAGCTCCGCGTTTTTTTGTGCCCATAATTACGCACCCTTGTTTGATAAATCGCGAAATAATGATATAACGAATGAATTTCCGGAACTTATACTTTCAGAAAATGTCCAGTAGATATTCATGTAAAGGTGGAATCATTAATTTTTTGGATATGGTCTTAAACATGAACGTCCCAACACTTTTATTGGAGAAATAGCCATGAAATTAGCAAACTTGGATGATTTAATCGTTCCCCACAGTTTATTAAAGGATCTTGGGAAGTGAAATTTTACCTGTGGATAACTTCTTATATGTCAAATAAATATGACATTTTTTTTACACCAATTGCATACGCTTTGTTGGCTTATTCATAAAAATCTGTACCCACCATACCGCATGTAAACAAAAATGAGCTCCGTGTTTTTTGTGCCCGCTCCGGTTCTGTTTATCGGAATACCTGGCGTGAATCAAGGACAATTAAGTGTCTTTGACCTACATTTTATGCTTGAGTAACTTTTGGTAAAATTTGTGTTTTAAGGTCCATTTCTA
The DNA here is from genome assembly GCA_002080025.1 of Modiolus philippinarum. Taxonomy (NCBI): domain Eukaryota; kingdom Metazoa; phylum Mollusca; class Bivalvia; order Mytilida; family Modiolidae; genus Modiolus; species Modiolus philippinarum. The sequence goes on along the minus strand of MJUU01066331.1, from coordinate 89,478 downwards.
TACAACTACACAACATATCATGATATTTCATGAAGAGACCCATCCGAACTGTTAGACAATTTTTTCTTTCACTGTGGCCGACATTTTACACATGAATGACTTTGTTATACCCCCCGCAAACGAAGTTTAGGGGGGTATATAGTAATCACCCTGTCTGTCTGTCCGTCCGTCTGTCTGTCTGTCTGTCCGTCTGTCCACACTTCTTGTAAGCGCAACTCCTCTTAAACCACATGAAGGATATTGATGAAACTTTACACAAAGGAAGGACACTATATGGACGTGTGCATAAAGGAATATGTCCGAAGCCAGGAAGGGGAGATAATTCAACTTTGACTTTGCGATGATTCTATCTGCACAGATGACCTCGTAAGCGCAACTCCTCTTAAACCACTTAAAGGATTTAAATGAAACTTTACACAAAGGAAGGACACTTTATGGAGATCTTCATAAAGGAATATAATTATTGTCCGAAGCCAGGAAGGGGAGATAATTTAACTTTGACTTTGCGATGATTCTATCTGCACAGATGACCTCGTAAGCGCAACTCCTCTTAAACCACTTGAAGGATTTAAATGAAACTTTACACAAAGGAAGGACACTATATGGACATGTGCATAAGGAATATAATTATTGTCCAAAGTCAGGAAGGGGAGATAATTCGACTTTGACTTTTCATTGATTCCATCTGCACAGATAACCTCGTAAGTGCAACTCCTCTTAAACCACTTAAAGGATTTAAATGAAACTTTACACAAAGGAAGGACACTTTATGGAGATCTGCATAAAGGAATATAGTTATTGTCTGAAGCCAGGAAGGGGAAATAATTCAACTTTGACTTTTCATTGATTTCATCTGCACAGATAACCTCCTAAGTGCAACTCCTCTTAAATCTCTTGAAGGATTTCAATGAAACTTTACACAAAGGCATGAAACTATATGGAGGTGTGCATAAAGGAATATAATTATTGTCCGAAGCCAGGAAGGGGAGATAATTTAACTTTGACTTTTCACTGGTTCCATCCACACAGATAACCTCGTAAGCGCAAATCCTCTTAAACCACTTCAAGGATTTTAATGAAACTTTACACAAGGGAAGGGCACTATATGGTGATGTGCATGAAGGAATAAAATTATTGTCCAAAACCAGGAGGGGAGATAATTCAATTTTTAGATTTTCATTGATTCTTTCTGCAATGATTTTTTGGATTTAGACAATTTTCAAAATAAATAATTCAAAGGGTACCTGGTAGATATTTTGAAGTAAAGGTGTTGAAGAAAGCATGTTTTTCATTGTAATCCTTGAGAAAAGTGTCAGAGCCAAAAAAGGTTTATTTTATTTTTGTCGGATTTTGACAGAAAAGTTATTTCTGGAGGATTAAATCATTATGTCCATACTCATATTGTATATCCACACTTCTACTCTGTCCAAACCCACCTAAATTTGCACTTACCATATTGATTCAGGGTTCATTAAATTTTTGCATTAGGTCCATTTATTAACAACTAGGTGTTCAATCAAATCGCTTAAGTTCTCTATTGCAATAAATTTTACGGCGGGGCATCCGTGTCTTGTAGACACATTCTCTAGTTGTACGTGTAACATGTGTAGAAATAGCTTTTACCTACAATAACACATATCACAAAAAGATAATTTTGCCAGTTCTAGGTACGTCTTACACACAAAAATGGTGGCTGGAAATTTATAAGTGCAAAAAAATTTGCACAGTTGTATAGGGGTCTACCTTCCTTTTTTTCATGGGATTAAATGGTCATTCCCTTGGATGCATGCTTCAACACGACTTTGGTTTAAGTGCAAAAATATGAAAAAATATAAATCTTGTGGCCCAAGAATAACATAAACATTCAAACAGAGATCATGCTTATGCTTACTCCTCTTTCATCTTCCCGAGTCAAGTGTTTGAGGTCCATGTCCTTCCCATAAACCCTTGACAGATTTGGCATTTCCTGTACTGCTTCTCTACACTGGAAGCATATTGATAAGCCAATAAAATAAATCAAAACTGGTTAAGACAGATTCTGGTTAAGACAGATTCATCTGGTTCCATTTGATCAAGAGAAGTAGTCCAGGACGTATGAATGATATCTGTCACATCTTAATGGCTCATTTACTTGCTTCTTGTGTAGAGAAGCACCCCAGGAAAAAGAAGCCAGTTGTTGGGAAGGACATGGACCTAAGATGACTCCTTGCTCTGATATACTGTGAATTCATTTAATTTCGTGGGTATCAATTTTCATGGGTAGAGAAAAAAAGACATTTCGTGGTAAACGTGAATTCGTGGATTGCCACTTGTTCCAATTTTTTTTTTTAATTTAAATTAATGAAAATAAAGTTTTAAAATTCATTGCTTTAGTAACTTCAGATGTCAAAACACCAAAATTTAGATCTGCATCTGTAATTAAAGTGTCACCTGTAATTAGCAATTCATGGTAATGTGTAGATATTATGTAATTAGATAATCAACTGACATAACCTTACCCCTTTCGTTATTTATAAATAGACACCAGTATTGATTGCAAAATAAACATGTCCTTTTCAGTAGAACATAATCAAAATTATAAAATTTCAATTGATAATATTTTATCAAAACTAAATTAAAATGGTTCTTTACCAAACTTCTAAAATGGAAATCAACACTTTAGCGTAATTGAAAAACAAAACAGGAAGTCAGTTACCGCTAATTTGTAGACTGGAAAACACTTGAAAATAAAGCATTTTAACTTATTTTGCTGCTATTAAAGGTTCAATAGAATGCATATCTACCCTTTTTGATATATCAGATTGTGTGGGGCTCAAGTACAAGTACAAGGTTTATGGCCTTCGTTGATCAGGTCCTTCATTATGTTCATTCACTTGTGTTTGAAGCTTGCACAAAAAAAATTATATTTCGTTGAGTATTTGAATTCGTGGTTTGGGGACACCCACGAAAACCACGAAAATTGGTACCCCACGAATAAAAATGAATTCACAGTAGGTTTAGTAGCATTAGTAGGTATATTTTTTATACCCCCGCAAACAAAGTTTGGGGGTATATAGGAATCACCCTGTCTGTCTGTCCGTCCGTCTGTCCACACTTCTCGTAAGCGCAACTCCTCTTAAACCACTTGAAGGATTTTGATGAAACTTTACACAAAGGAAGGACACTATATGGAGATGTGCATGAAGGAATATAATTATTGTCCGGAACCAGGAAGGGGAGATAATCCGACTTTGACTTTTCGTTGATTCCCCATGTATGGGTTACCTCGTAAGCGCAACTCCTCTTAAACCACTTGAAGGAATTTAATGAAACTTCACACAAAGTAAGAACACTATAAGGAGATGTGCATGAAGGAATATAATCATTGTCAGAAACCAGGAAGGGGAGATAATCCGACTTTGACTTTTCCTTGATTCCCTATTTATGGGTTACCTCGTTAGCGCAACTCCTCTTAATCCACTAGAAGGATTTTGATGAAACTTTACACAAAGGAAGGACACTATATGGAGATGTGCATGAAGAAATATAATTATTGTTCAAAACCAGGAAGGGGAGATAATTGAACTTTGACTTTTCGTTGATTCCCCATGTATGGGTTACCTCGTAAGCGCAACTCCTCTGAAACCACTTGAAAGAATTTAATGAAACTTTACACAAAGTAAGAACACTATATGGAGATGTACATGAAGGAATATAATTATTGTCAGAAACCAGGAAGGGGAGATAATTCAACTTTGAGTTTTCATTGATTCCCCATGTAGGGGTTACCTCTTACACACAACTCCTCTTAATCCACTTTAAGGATTTTGATGAAACTTTAGACAAAGGAAGAGCACTATATGTAGATGTGTAAAATGTCAAATAGGCTGAAAAGGGTGAATTTTATATTTGTCTGATTTAGACAGAGTGTTTTCATTGGAACCCTTGTGAAAAGTTTTTTCTTGAAGATTATATCATTGTGTCCACACTTTTACTGTGTCCGCACCTGTATTGTGTCCACACCAACTTAATTTTGCACTTACCATATCTATTCAGGGTTCAATGAGCGGGGGGGTATCTTTGGTTGCCATTCGACGACAGCTCTTGTTGTTAATTGATTTTGATCTGTATATTTTCAGATACACATTACAGACTATTCCCTAAGTCACTTGGTGATGTGTTGTCAACGTATGAAGTGCAAGAATTACATTTGACCCAGACCCAAGGTCTTTGGAGATACAACAAGTGGGGTTATCCCCCTGAAGATGCCCCACCTGGGGCAGAATTGTGGGTTTGGTTTAAACCTGGAACAACAAAGTAAGTTTGCGTGTTGACTGTTGGGAATACCACCTTCTGGCTCTGTGAGATGAAGATCTTTCAGTATGCATGAGAATTTATTCTGAAAAACACGGAGTGAAAATGCAATTCAATTTTTCAACTTCCATGTAGTTGAATGGTTCAAATATGAAGTTGCACTTTATGAAAATATTTGATTTCACAATTCTAACAAGATTTTAACATACATGTATTATTCTCAGATTTTTTGGCAGATGAGGTAAGATGAGGGAATTTAATCACAAATTTTCAGCATAACATGTCAACAATTACGGAATAGGCTAAATGTCAAAAAGATAATGACCCTTTAACAAGTAAAATCCAAAACATATACACATCAAGAGACCAAAACATTACCATCAAAGTTTAGCTTTAACTCATAATGCGTGGCAAGGTCCTTAAGGATCCAAGTTTAAAGAAATCAATATTGAAACATTCAGCATGAAGCCAAGACCTAATCCTCCATTTTGAGCTCAAGCCAATACAACATTGCTATTGCTTAAATACTGAAGGTGTCATTTCTATCTCATTCATTATATTTATACACTGAAGTTTAAGGTTTAGTCTTTTTCCAAATATGTAGAAAAGAATTTTAAGGTTTTATTATAACTTAGTCTTTTTTCCGAATATGAAGAAAAAAAGCAGTTTAAGTGAAAAATGTAGAAATTCCTTTTTTTGATAGGGCACTCTGGATATATAGTTTCAATATTTTTCTGCCCCGCCACGAATGTGGAAGGGGCATATAGTGTTAGCCTTGTCTGTCCTTCCGTCTGTCCATACGACCGTACGTCCGGTTAAGTTTTGCGTTTAAGTACATTTCTCAGAAACTGTAAGAGGTAGAATAATAATAAAAGGCCAGTAGGTAGATATTTGATAGTACTACAAAGTTCACTAGGTAGTTTGACTCTTTGACCTACATTTCATGCTTGAGTGACTCTGGTTAAGTTTTGTGTTGAAGTTTATTTCTGTACAACTACACATTATAGGACAATAATGTTTCAACAAATTTATTGCCTTGATGAGTACTACCAAAATCATTGACAATCAGGTGACTTTGACCTACATTTTACGCTTCATTGACTTTGGTTAAGTCCATTTCTCAACTACTATGTATTGCATGTGGTATCATGATATTTCACTGTAAGGTTCATCTAAAAGAGATCTGCTCATTTCACCAACAATTTGGTTTCATGACCTACATTTTATGATTGAATGACTTTAGTCAAATGAATAATTGACTTGGTTAAATCTGTGTGATAAATTTATTGGCGGTGCATCGGTGTCTTATAGACACATTCTCTAGTTTATAGAATCTCCCATAACAAGGCATGAATTAAACTCATAGAGACATGTCACATGACAAATAACCAGAATGGAGACGTGATACATTTTCAAATTATATGAATACTACTAATATAACATTCAAAGCAAAAGGAGTAACACTATGTGCTTTGGAAGAGTAAACATGAATTTCTCTTTTGTAGACAAGACATACAAGTGCTGGTTTACTTAAAACAGCAAAAAGCACTGTGATTATGTTCATAATTATTATTATACTTAGACACATGTTAGATGTTTAATTGAACCATTGTAAATAAATTGATTCTAACATTGTCTAACATGGCTTTTGTTAATCATCAACCAGTATGATACTCAATAACCATATATTTCGCACATGAGCAAATGGTGTCGGAATATAAGTAAGTGGGATGAAAAATAACAATGTTTTCAATTTTGTTCTTCTTAGTTTATGAAGGAAATAAAATAAAGGTTAAAAACTGTTTTTAACTAAGTCATGCCATTCAGACACGTGAATGTGTATTGTTTTGCTTTTCGATTTGAATTTTGAACTTGCATCTGTTTGAAAACGTCAGATTGTGTATTGTGACGTCATAGACATGGACAGCAATGGAGGCTTCAAATCCGCCCTCTTTTAGGTCGCTTCAGAATTGAAAATTCCATTTTCTGCCATATTAGAATCGAAATAATTCAAGGCAGGTATATGGTTATTTTCATTTAACCATGGGATGGGCCTTTATATTTGTAAATTTAACCCCTCGCTAACGCTCTGGGTTAAATTCGAATATAAAGGCCCAGCTCATGGTTAAATTTCCAATAACCATATACCTGCCATGAATTATTTCTTAAATCATCAGTTCAATAAACGTCAGGTTTAGACAGTTTTCAGAGTGGAATTTTTTCATAGAATGAAATTATGATGATTTTATTACTTTCTTTTCAGCATAGACCAGAAGTGGGCAGACCTTGTGAATGCTCTTGGAGGATTATTTTGTTCATCTCTCAATTTTATGGATGCTAAATCCACAATTAGTCCACGCTGGTCTTTCAGACCCCAAGGTGCAGCCACAGATACCTACGGTATAAAGTCAATGTATCTTAGATATGCTGCATTACCCAGAGAAATAGTATGTACAGAAAATTTGACGCCCTGGAGAAAACTACTTCCATGTGATAAGGCAAGTAGAGAGGTTATCTCTTAACTAGGGATATAAAATTGTTCTGTTCAAAGACTATCAATTACGTATCACATCTCTTGATTCATGATCGATATAAATACTGGTGTACATTTTTAATATTGTCAAAATAGAAATTAGTTTAATTTGTATCACTCTCATCATGTTTTGATAAGGGCCTAAAATAAAATATTGCTTGTTTCCCAAGCCTGATGACATACCCAGAAAAATCACAACTCATTTCGAAAGAAATTATTTTTTCCTAAATCTAATTGTATTTTTGAAGGCCATTGTTGTGGAAAATGTAACCATTTTAATAGTTTTGATAAAAACTTCATTTAACTTCATTTAACTTCATTTAACTGGATTAAGTGTGTGCACAAAGGCTCACAATGGTTAAATTGTTGTCCTGAATAATAGCCAAACAAATACAGCAGATGTACCGGTAACACGTATTGTACACTGTCTTGTAGAAATTATGAGTAGAACATACGGTACACATAGATATTATTTAGCACTTACTGTAAAAATCTAATTCTTTAGTATGATTAAGGGCAAGTAATTTCATGTTTAAGATATTCTGAAGTTAAGGACAAACCACTTACAAATTTTTGAAGACACATTATAGACTTGTGATATTGGCTATGATAAGAGCGCTAATTCTTTGTTTTGTATGCCCAGAAGTTGAGTACGATGATAGCACACATTGCTTCATTGTAATTTTATTCTGGAACATTAAAGTTAGAGGTGCTATTTTATGCATTACCTATATAAAGGTAAATGATTAAAGCACATCTGATACAAATACATGAAGATTAAGGTAGCTTGACACTAATTCACAGTGAATTCAGTGGGGCATATTTTGAAACATGAGGTCAGTTGCTTTGTCCTTATCATAATGACGTCGTAATTAGCTGACTAATATCAAACTTACTATGTAATTCAGTTTGCTGCGAATTAGCTCCCTTTACTAGAAAATAATTATACCCCCCACGAACAAAGTTCAGAGCGGTATATAGGAATCATTCTGTCCGTCTGTCTGTCTGTCTGTCTGCCTGTCTGTGATAGCAAACATTTTTTGTAAGTTTTCTCAGTAACTACGTATACTCATCACTGCAACTTGAAATTTTGTATTGATGTCCTTTACCACAAGTAGTGATTTCAGGATTGCCATACATCTACTTCCTGTTTAGCTTACTTAACTTTTGAGATCTTTTTATGCAAATTTCACAAAATTTTAGTACACAGTGGAATTGTGCAATTATAACTACTTTTGTGACAAATTATATTGGGGATCTTATACTCTTGTAGGGAGTGGGGGTATCACTTTGTGGCCCTCCAGGCCACAGTACCTCTAGTTTGTATTTCTTAAACTACATAATACTTTTGAATGGTGGCAACTTACAGCTTGTTATGTGTTCAGGTGGTCAAAAATTGATGTTCAAAGCATTCAATTTGAATTTTATAGCAAGACATGTAAAACAATAATTTCAGAACTACAATCTTTGTGGGGTTTGTTTAGGTTTGGAGGTTGAAGGTAAGCAAGGCAATAACAAATGATTTTCTTTAATGCCTGTGCAAGTATCTTTTGTACAATTGTTACAGCAATTTTCCTTTTACTGAATGCAGTTTCAATAGGATTTTTGGTAGCTCTCCAGGTAGTTAGATAGTTTTTCAAAAGCAGTTTGGCCTTCAAGGTAGAAAGGTCACCAAATGCCCATTCATACATGTAGTTGGGTGTGTGCCAATTTACCTGATGTTGATTTCACCCACAGAGATAAAGTACATTTGAACTATTATTATGTATTGGAACAAACAAAGGGAAGGTATGAACTTTATATAGACTAAATTTAAACAGTAATAGTACAACTTTGAGATTTCTTATGGTATTGTATGAAAAAAATGCACCTTTATTCTTGATTGGCTATGTCAATATTAAAAACAAGTTTGGGTGAACTTGAATTGTTTCCTGTTGAAATTGACACCAGGTAAACTGGCCCATATCCAGGACAAATACAATGAACGGCTATGTGACCTTTCTACCTTGAGGGTCAAACTTCTGTTGAGAAACCTATTGTAACTACCTGGAGAGCTACCAAATTTTCTATTGTGAGTGCATCCAGTAACAGGAAAATTGCTGTAATAATAATAATTTTGTTTCAACTTTGCAATTTGTACAATATTCCAGCCTGAAATACATAGTTTACAAGAGATGAAACTGTGTTTTATCTTTTCAGGTAGGATTATCTACCCTGTTTAATACAGCCAAGCTGTATGATTCCTCATATCATTCCATAGCTGTTCATGTCAGACCAGTATGTTCGGTAAGTATAGTGTATGTACATGTTTTACTTATAGTGCCCACATCCCACTTTTTATTATGTCAAGTTTTCTCGCACTTGACTTAATGAGTGTCATATGGTTGTTTAAATGTTGTGATTGAACATTATTAGTCTATTTGTTGGGCAACAGATGACAGTGATTGTATGTGTATGTATGTGGTTTTGTTTGACATTTAGCAATGAATTTCTCTCAAACAGGTGCTAGGGCCCATCTTGAACTTGCTATGAGGCATAAAAATAGCTCATTGTTGAAGGCCTTATGATGACTTCAAGATGAAGAACAACTATGCTCCATTTCTTGGTTTTACAATGTATTTATAGGGATTGTCTCATGTGCTTTTACTCAATATCTTTTCATTGTTCATGTGTTAACATTTTTTCACTCAACAGTTAAATTGTCTAAACTGAACCTCTTTGGTACTGAAAATTTTTGTCAGTTCAGATAGATGTTTGCTTTAGGCAGGTACAAAAGGATCATGCAACAAGGCTGTTTAGACAGGTTTTGGGCTTAGCCAGGCTTCAGTTTTTACAGTTTTGGGTTTAGTCAGGCTTCAATTAAAACAAGTTTCTGGTTTAGACAGGATTCAGATTTTTTAGTCAGATTTAGATTTAATCAGCTAGTTTAGACAGGTTTTTAGGATACACAGGTTTCAGATTCAAGATTCTATTCTTTAGTTTAGGCATGATTGACTCTTCTGTGATAAAAATATATTTATTATTTATGCTATTTTGAATTTACTTTCTTTTGATTGATTTTGCTTATATAAATTTTATGGGGAGAAAAAAAGTTGACATTTGATGGTTTTTGTAAATTCATTCATTGAAGCTTATTTCGGGTAGCATAACAGTCTTTTGTTACTTTGTTATCAGTAAAGATACCATGACAAATGAGGAATCAAATGAAAGGAAAATCTTTAATTGACTCATAGTGCTGTTTTAAATATTATTCTTTTTAAGAATCATTGTTTAAATTTCTATGTCATTGTATACATATATATTTTTGATTTTCCAGAATCCAGCATGCAGCTCAACATCTATTGAACTAAAACAGACACTAAGTGTTGTGTTTGATACGTCACATCCGAGAACTGGAAGGCAAGGTATATATTTGTAATAGACATTTATATTTTGGGTCAATAAGATAAAAAACTTTCTGTAAACAGGGATGTTTTTGAGGCAGTTTAATCTTCGCTATTTTCACATTAGGAATGGAAGCGGCCAAACAAAACAGCGTGAATATACATGTACTTGTCTATTATTGAAGTTAATGGTCAACAATTTGGCAGCAGAAATTCAAAACTGCACGAACTGAAATCCTGTCAATTTACAGCAAAATAAAGATGGCCTGAAAATTTCCCAGTTTTCAATAACTAGACAAGGGTGTTTTTGTATACACAACATTTACATCAAGGTCAGACTCAAAACATAAAAAAATCACTTAAGATCACTGATTTGTTTGGCATCAGATGCATTCTTTATCCCTATTCAGTGAAAAGAGTGAATTGGAGGAGATTTATTTTATTGGCTAATAGTTATACTTTTGCATATATCTCCATACATCTATACATTAATCTGTGGTGCTTTTATAAGTCTCAGGGGGATTGGGGGACTTCTGTTTTTTTCTAGTTCCAATCAAAGAGCTAAGCAATCTCTAAAATACAAGAAGCAAGAATTCCCTAGAAATGACCAAAAGCATCCACTCAGATATATTTATGGCAGATATTAAGTAAAAGGGATCAGCATGTCCTGTATATAGTAAGAGGGTCACACAGGGTCCACTGTTCATGGATGTACTAGAAATGAAATTTTATTACATTGTAAAAAAAAATAAAAATTGGCTTGTAGATTGCGATGGTATTGGTCATCAGTAAGTTACCAAATGAAAACTCAAAAAGTTTACATCTGTTCAAATGAAACTTGTGTATTGATGTGTACTAGTGTAAATTATCTCTACTGATTTTGGAGAAATAAGTCTACTGGTTTTGGAGAAATAAGTTGAATACCAATGTCACAGTACCAAAATTGATTGAAAATGGCTAAAATAGTTAGTTACTCAAAAGTTTACATCAAAATCTAACGTAATTTTGATATGTACTTGTCATGTATTATGAGTTAATAGGAAGGAAGATGCTAGTTGATTTTGGAGAATTAAGGTCAAAGGTCAAGTCACAGTGACAGAAAAAAAATATAAATTTTCAGAAATATGTGGATTCCAGAAGAAAAAGTATAAATCAAACACATTAAGCTTGGATTATTTTATAGGGTACCAGGGATGCAAGAAGCTTATCCAAAATAGATAAATTAGGTCAAGGCCACTGTCACAGTGATTAAAAATAGATGAAATTTTTCACTCAGTTATATTTCAACTTAGCTTGTCCACCAGGGTCCCAACAAGCTTTTTTCACCAGTCTCTTATGTATTTGAGTGTGATATTTTCCTTCTAAAAATGTTCCTATTAACTACATGTATTTATTCGTAAATGTAATATATTTTCCATTGTATAATGTAACATACATGTATCTTTGTAAATGGAATATGTTTTGTAGACTGGAGTTTCAGAGGCACTTTGGGTGAACCCTTACGGTCTCAATGTCCAATGGCATCACAAAGTAAAGTGTATGTCGACATCACCTCACAACAGGTAATCAATAATTGTATCAGTTGATATGGATAAACACAGTCAGTGGCCAAAAGTATTGGCACATAAGAATTTTATGCCCCTGGATCTTTAGATCAGGGGCATATTGTTTTTGCCCTGTCTCTGTCTGTCAGTATGTCTGTATGTATGTATGTCTGTCTGTCTGTCCCCAACTTTAACCTGGCTCATAACTTTTAAACCAGATGTGATAGGACCTTCATAATACCCCCGCTGCATAGTAGTGGGGGTATACTGGTTTACCTCCGTTCGTTCGTCCGTTCGTCTGTCCGTCCGTAACCACACTTTTCTCAGCAACTACTTTACAGAATGAATTCACATTTCCACAAAAGCTTCCTCATGATGGTCCCATGAGTATATATAGATTTCAAGGTTACCGCANGGATCTTTAGATCAGGGGCATATTGTTTTTGCCCTGTCTCTGTCTGTCAGTATGTCTGTATGTATGTATGTCTGTCTGTCTGTCTGTCTGTCTGTCTGTCCCAAACTTTAACCTGGCTCATAACTTTTAAACCAGATGTGATAGGACCTTCATATTTGGTATGTGTATTGATCATGTGAAGCTGAACACCGTGATGCAAATTTTACCAAGGTCAGGTCAAAGGTCAAGATCACAGAGGTCAAAAAGAATTTGCTAAAACTCCTTAATTACAATTGATAGAGGCTTGATATTATTTATGTGAATAGATCTAATAATGCTTAATACAAATATACAAAACAATTTGAGTCAGGTCAAAAGTCAAGGTCACTGAGTGCAAATTTGAAAACTTTAACAAAAACTTTAACATTGCCTATATCTTTTCAACCAGATGTGATAGGACCTTCATATTTAGCCTGTGTAATGGTCATATGAAGCTGAACAGCATTATGAAATTTTACTAATGACAGGTCAAAGGTCAAGGTCACAGAGGTCAAAAGGTCAAAATCTAGATTTTGCTTTAAGTCATTAATTACAATTGATAGATGCTTGATATTATATATGTGAATAGATCTAATAATGCTTAATACAAATCTATCAAAAAAATTTATGTCAGGTCAAAGGTCAAGGTCACCGAGTTCAAATTTCAAATCTTCAACGAGATGTGATAGGACCTTAATATTTGGCCTTTATATTGGTTATATGAAGCTGAACAGTATTATTTAGATTTCTATTAGGTCAGGTCAAGGTCACAAGGTCAAGGTCACAGAGGTCAAAAGGTCAAGATCTAGATTTTGCTGTAGCTCATCAATTATGATTGCTAGAGGTTTCATATTCTATATGTGAATAGATCTAATAGCGCTTAGTACAAATCGACCAAAAAAATTTAAGTCCGTTAGAAGGTCAAGGTCACTGAGTGAAAATTTGAAAACTCTAATATTGCCTATATCTTTTCAACCAGATGCGAGGGGACCTTCATATTTTGCCTGTATATTGAATATATAAAGCTGAACACCATCATGCAAATTGCATTAAGGTCAAGGTCACAGAGGACAAAAGGTCGAAATCTAGATTTTGCTTATAGCTCAGTAATAACAATTGCAAGAGGCTTGATATTCTGTGTGTGTATAGATCTAATGGAGGTTAGTACAGATGTCTACCTAACCTTAACTTCTAGTGATTGCAATTTTAGCAAATTTTTATTGTAGACATGGTTGCTACCAGGGGCATAGTGTTTTACAAACACATCTTGTTTTACTATATATTTCATGTTAAACTATATGTTTTTCAAAAAAAATATTGTGAGGGTCAATTCTTATCTGATTTCCATGAAAATTTGACTGATAAACTCTGAATATTTTGAAGTTTACTTGTTTATTTGGACATAATTTTCTGACATGCAGTTTTAAAGAATCACTGATTTAAACATGAAGTGGTAAATTAGGGGTAATTATTATTCCCTATTTATGCAGATAAAATTGTGACGTCAAAATTTGAATTCCTATTTAAATAATAAATTCTTTTAAACTACGATTCAGAAAATTACACTGAAATAATATTGTAAAAGAGTAAACTACACTGTAAGATTCTGAGTTAATCAGTAAGAATTTCATTGAAATCGGATAAGAATTGACCTAGAAATATTTTTTTTTATGCCCCGCCCACGAATGTGGAAGGGGCATATAGTGTTACCCTTGTTCGTCCTTCCGTACGTCCGGTTAAGTTTTGCGTTAAAGTTGATTTCTCAGAAACTGTAAGAGGTAGAACAATAATAATAGGTCAGTAGGTAGATCTTAGATATTACTACATAGTTCACTAGGTAGTTTGACTCTTTGACCTATATTTNNNTTAAGTCCATTTCTCAACAACTAAACATTATAGGACAATAATATTTCATCAAATTAATTGCCTTGATGAGTACTAACCAAATCATTGACAAAATTAGGTGGCTTTGACCTATATTTTACGCTTCAGTGACTTTGGTTAAGTTTTGCTTTAAAGTCCATTTCTCAACAACTATAAATTATTGGACAATGATATTTCATCAAATTAATTGCCTTTATGAGTACTACCCAAATCATTAACAATTAGGTGGCTTTGACCTATATTTTACGCTCCAGTTACTTTGGTTAAATTTTGTGTTTAAGTCCATTTCTCAACAACTACACATTATAGGACAATGATATTTCGTCAAATTAATTGCCTTGATAAGTACTACCCAAATCATTGACAATAAGGTGGCTTTGACCTATATTTTACTCTCCAGTGACTTTGGTTAAGTTTTGTGTTTAAGTCAATTTCTCTACAACTACACAATATAGACCAATGATATTTCATCAAAGTAATTGCCTTGATGAGTACTACCCAAATCATTGACAAATACTTGGCCTTAACCTTCATTTTATGCTTCAGTGACTTTGTTTAAGTTTTGTGTTTAAGTCCATTTCTCAACAAGTTCACATTTTAGGACAATGATATTTCATCAAATTAATTGCCTTGATGAATACTGCCCAAATTAATGACTGCATAATTAAGTGGCTTTGACCTTCATTTTAATAGGAGGTTATCCTTTGCGATAATCTTTTGGCGGGGCATCCGTGTCTTACAGATACATTCTCTAGTTTTAATTGTGGTTTTACATGAAATTTATAGTAAAAAAATATTATGCACCAACACTTTGGCAACTGACTGTATATTTATGAAAATTTTTACCTTGTTTATCAGGATTGGAAATTCCTTCCAAATTACAGTCTGCACTGAATTGAACATTTCAATATATTTGCTATATGTCTATAAAAAATATTTGAAAATATCAGCCTGCCCTGTCCAGAAAAAGCCGGCTTAGGGCAGGCTTAGGGCTGTTATTTCCAATTCGGGGCTTTTACAAATATAGTTTTAGCTTTTAACATTCTGCAAGTTTCAGTGGCAAAAAATAAAAGGTGTTAAACATTTTAAATTTCTTCCATGTATACACACACACATTTACTAGTTTATACATGTTTACATGTACAAAGAGACCAACTGAGGGCTATTCCAGAATCAATTGTATGGGGGATCGGAAGGCATTTTAAAAAGGACCCACCATGCATAAAATTTTTTTTTCTGTATGTTTCTACAGAGCAAGTCTCCAATATACCCATGACCCATCAGATCTTTATTAAAGTGCCTTCCGACTCTCCCAGACAATTATTTCTGGAACAGCCCTGAGTTTAATTTATAGGATCAGGTATTATCAAAATAAGAGTGCTAATGTTGAAGTGACAATTGGGTATCACAAATTTCAATGCCTTTATTTATACATTCCAACATTTTTATTCACTGCCTATGAGGAAGGGGGATATAGTGCAAAGGTCAGTGTGTCTTTCCATTTCAGTTAAGGTTTAGGTTAGAGTTAGTCTGTCATGATGAACATTTGATATCTGTATGCTATTATTATTGAACTTCATATAGATCCACATTAGGGTATATTCAAACAAAATCATAATAAAAATTTATCCATTCACCTCATTCTTCACTTACAACAATAAAAGGGTGGGCTAGTATGAGGTTTTCACACACATCAGGTTTAAGTTTATTTTCTGTGAAGGATTTATGCTATTTATATTATTAAACTTTATTTCAGAAAACATTAGGTATGATATTAAAAAATCATATAAAATTTATCCCTGGCACCAACTTCATTCTTCTTTGATCATGAAATACAGCATTGTTTCAAAACAGTTATGAGACAGTCAGACCTGGGGCCAATTACTTTGAAATGTAATTAATTAAATTACAATTACATTTTACATTTCCTCAATTAAATTACAATTACAATTACAACATTTTCTTTGTTGTAATTAATTAAATTACAATTACTTTAGGAAAGTAATTATTTAATTACAAATTACATTTCAATTTTACACTTCATATGATACATGTATGTATGATATGATACATTATAACTTTATAGGGTGACAATCGAGGACAATTTCCAACAAGCAATTTTGATGAAAGGTAAAATCGACCTGGTAATTGATATTTTGGATTTGCTAAAAATATTTCCAATAACTTTTTGAAATTTTGTCTCTCAACTATGGACCAATAATTTTTCCTCAATTAAGCATCAGTTTCATTGTTGTTTATGATTTTATTTCAGGAGCCTAAATTAACATTGAAACCAGACCCAGATGAAACCATAGAGATGAAACGAGGGGGAGACAAGAGAATATATGCTGTGTTTGATTTGTCAAAACAACTTCCAAAAACTCATCATTCCTTTAATCTGCAGGGATCATACAATAATGTGATAAAGTTTAAAGATATGGTTGGACCTTCAGTGTATGCTCATCGATATGTCACAGGTATGATGATGTCATAATTTTATTGCAGTCTGATTCATATCATAATTGTTTTGGTAAAATTCCATTCTTATTATGATACAGTCTATTCTACTACCAAAAATAAATAAATGACTTTATGGGTATTGTCAGCTACATCTGTAGACACTTTGTTCTGTGCTGCAACAATAATCAACATTTTCACATGGTGTTTCTAGGGCCAGAAAGACAGCTTTATTTGGTGAAAGGTAATGTGGCATTACCCATTATTTATACCTTATATCAAATTATTTTCCTGTTAGCTTTGTTCATGATTTTTGGTGTTAAACCACGTTGGAAGATATTGGCTGTGTGTAAAACTCACATTTTACTGGTTTTGAACTGGCAGTGAAATTTATGCAGAGGCTAATTTTTGCAGTCTATTGTCAACAGTGAACATAACAAAAAGAAACAAATGTGTGATATTCCCAATAATTGTAAGGTAAAGCCTCCATTCATCTGTTCATCCATTAACTTTTGTAAAACCCCATCCATCTGTCCATCCATTAACCTATATTAAAAAATCTGGTTTTCTTTGCAATGCCTTATGTTGGTTTGATATTTGCTTATTATTTATATCTGCATGAGTAATAGATCAAGATAGAATTTTATTCATGATAGATGATAAAGCACAGAGTTCAGGCATTTTATACGACCGCAAAAATTTTTGCGGTGGTATATTGGTATGGTGTTGTCGTCGTCTGTTGACACTTTTGTTTTTAGCTCACTAGGCTATGCCAGGGTGAGCTTTTGCCATTACTTGGCATCCGTCGTCCGTCCGTCCGTCATTAGCTCACTTTCAGAAATCTTCTCCTCTGAAACCACAGGGTCAAATAGAACCAAAGTTCAACTGAATCATCACTAGGGTATCTAGTTTCAAGTTTGTAATTTTCCATGTCATACGTCAAACAACATGGCTGCTGTTACTAAAAATAGAACATAGGGGTAAATTACAGTTTTTTGCAAATAACTCAAAAACCGTTACAGATATCAAAAATCTGACTGGTGTAATAATGATCAGCATGACAAGATCTACCCATGCTGAAATTTTGAAGAAAATCTGATGANCCATCTTAGAGTTATTGCCCTTTTTCCGTAAAATTTTCAAAATTTTTATTTTTTAAAATTTTTTATTAAAAAACTAGAAGAGATAGAGGTTTAGTTTAAATTGCAAAAATGTGCAGCATGTTAAGGTCTACCCACATTGAAATTTTGAAGAAAATCCAAGCACCTATATATGAGTTATGGCCTTTTATTGGTCAAATTTTTCGTGATTTTATACGTTTTGTCCTATATTTCAAAAACACTTTGAGATAGAGGTCAAGTTTAAATTGCAAAAATGTTCAGCATGTCAAGGACTACATTTTATTGAACGCAGTCAAGTTTTCTGACCTCTTCCAAGATGGCTGCCAGCGGGGAACTTAGTTTACCATTTGACCTAATGGGAAAATGCATTACAAAGAACTTCTACTTGAGAACCACTGAATGGATTTGAACCAAACTTGGCATGAATGATGCTTATGAGGTGCTGACCAAGTGTTGTTACTTTGGTGCCAATCCATCATCCATCATGGCTGCCAGGGGGGATCTTAATTTTAACATTGGACCCTATGGGAAAATGCACACAAAAAACTTCTACTTGAGAACCACTGAATGGATTTGAACCAAACTTGGAATGAATGATGCTTATGAGGTGCTAACCAAGTTTTATTACTTTTGTGCCAATCCGTCATCTTACATGACCGACAGCATTGGACCCTATGGGAAATGCACACAAAGATCTTAGAGAACTGCTGAATGGATTTAAATCAAACATGACATGAATGATGCCTGTCAGGTGCTGACCAAGTGTCACCAGCTGTGAACTTAATTTAACAAAAGATATTCTTCTTGAGAACTACTTAATAGATTTAATCCAAACTTTGCATAAATGATGCTTATGAGAAGCTGACCAAGTGTTGAAACTTCGGTGCTGATCCATCATCCAACATGGCCGCCAGCGATGAATTGGACACTAAGGGGAAATGCATACAAAGATATGATGGAAAACCACTGAATGGATTCAATTTAAACATTGCATAAATGAAACTTGTGAGATTTTGACCAAGTTTGTTACTTTTACTTTGGCGCTGATCCGTCTTCCAACATGGCCACCAGTAGCAAAACTTAGTTTAAAATTGGACCCAACCCAGTAAGAAATGCATTAAAAGATCTTCTCCTCTGAGACTGCTTTAACAATTTCAGTAGAATTTTAATATGATAGTCCTTGGGTGACCCTCTTCAAAGTTTTGTGCTAAATAGCTGCCAGCAGGGAACGTAGATTAACACAGGCCCCTTAAGTTTGGAAACTGCATTCAAAAATCTCCTCTGAATCTGCTTTAACAATTTTAATTAAATTTTTCTTATTTTTATGTACATACACCACCAATGATGGACCATCAATTGGGAATTATAGAGCTGCATAGGACTTGAGAGCCTCTTGTTGGTCAATAACTTTTGTTCCAATAGATCAATCCTTATGAAATTTAAAAAAATGCTCTTTGGAACAAAAGGAAGGCTTGCAGTAGTTTTGGTCATTGTGACCCCACCCATTTTTAGCTCACCTGGCCTAAAGGCCATGTGAGCTTTTGCCATCACTTGGCGTCCGTCGTCCGTCCGTCCGTCCGTCCGTCCGTCCGTCCGTCCGTCCGTCCGTCGTCCGTCCGTCCGTCCGTAAACTTTTCACATTTTGGCTATCTCCTCTGAAACCACTGAACCAATTTCAACGAAACTTTACAGGAATGATGTATGGAAG
>MJUU01066331.1:0-47612 GCA_002080025.1 Modiolus philippinarum | reverse complement strand
CCCCCCTTTTCAAATTGCCTGTATTGCTTGGTTCTACCATGTATTTGTAGACTCTTTGTCTCATGTGCATTTACTGCATATCCTGCCATTGATTATACAGTGTATATAAGATGGTGGTATGGTTGGATAAAGTACGCAGATGTATGAATTAAAGCTTCTGTTATTTCACAATAAAAAGAAATAGAATTTGTCTTGCCCATTGCATTTTTTTCAGTTCATTTAACACAGCAAAGAACCCTTTGGAAGCAAGTGGAATAATATGGCAAACGGGTAAATGTACACTCGACAAAAAACCTATATATAAAAATACCTTCATTGTTGTTCTGCACACCTTGATGTCACTCTATCTGGCAAATTACTACATTGATAATCGAATTATTCTTTGAAAATACACAAATACCCATGTTGCATAGTAAACAGTAATTATTGTTATGCTGTACACTTGTTTTGTTTCAAGGAGAAACAATAATATGGAAAGCCATATCCAATTATAGTCAGAATGGAGTATTCATTACCAAAATTATTGAATTAGAATGCTTTTGCTTTTTTCCCATACCCATCTTTGCAGCCTTCATTTTATCGCAGTGAGTAATTTCTTTGCCCATCTTTCTATCTTTCAATTTATACAAGTGAGTTATGCATTGGCCTATTTTTCTAGCCTTCAGTTTATCCAAGTGAGTAATTCAATTGCCCATCTGTCTAGCCTTCAGTTTGTCCAAATGATAAATTCCATTGCCTATCTTTCTAGTCTTAGTTTATTCAAGTAAGTCATTCCTTTGCATATCTTTCTAGCCTTCAGTTTACCCAACTAGTTATTTCTTTGTCCATTAATTCTAGCCTTCAGTCAATCCATTATACCCTGTCGCCACCTTCAAGTCTTCATTTATTTTAAACAGTATTTCCTCTGCTTATCTTTCTAGCCTTTAGTTTATTCAAGTCAGTAATTCCTTTGCCCATCTTTCTAGCCAGTAGTTTACTTATGCCAGTTATTCCTGTGCAAATCTTTCTAGTCTAAAATTTATCTTTGCCAGTCATACCTTAGCCCATTTTCACTTTATTCAAGCCAGTCATTCTTTTGCCCATTTTCAAGCCAGTCATTCCTTAGATCATTTTCTAACCCTCAGTTTATCTATGCTAGTCATTCCTTTGCTCATTTTCAGTTTATCTAAGCCAGTCTTTCCTTTGCCTATTTCCAGCTTATCCAAGGCAGTCATTCCTTTGCCCATTTTCAGTTTATCCGAGCCAGTCTTTCCTTTGCTTATTTCCAGCTTATCCAAGGCAGCCATTCCTTTGCCCATTTACAGTTTATCCAAGACAGTCTTGCCTGATCTAGTTTTGCCTATCTTTCCAGATTTAGTTTATCCAAGTCAGTACTTCCTTTGCACATCTTTTTAGCCTTGAGTTTATTTATGCCAGTCATTCATGCCCATCTTTCTAGTCTACGGTTTACCCAAACCAGTCATTTCTAAGCTCATCTTTCTAACCCTCAGTTTATCTTTGTCAGTCGTTCCTTTGCCCATTTTCAGTTTATCCAAGCCAGTCATTCCTTTGCCCATTTTCAGATTATCCAAGCCAGTCATTCCTTTGCTCATTTTCACTTTATCCAAGCCAGTCATTCCTTTGCACATTTTTAGTTATCCAAGTAAGTTATTCCTATGCCCATTTTCAGTTATCAAATCCGGTTATTCTTTTGCCCATTTTCGGTTCATTCAAGCCAGTCATTCCTGTGCTCATTTTCAGTTTATCCAAACCAGTCATTCTTTTGCCCATTTTCAGCATTTTCAGTTTATTCAAGCCAGTCATTCCATTACCAATTTTTCTATCCAAGCCAGTCTTGCCTGATCTAATTATACCCCCACTCTATAGAGAGGGGGTATACTGCATTCAAGTTGTCCGTCCGTTCGTCCGTGCGTCCGAAAAAAAATTTCGTCGCATTTTTCTCAGCTTCTACAAGAGGGATTGATTTCAAAATTGGTATGCAGCCTCTATATGGTTAGTTGCAAGGAACGTCCTATTTTGTGTACTTCCTGTTTGGCAAAATGTGGACTTTGTCACAAAATGTAATGAAAACATGAATTTTTCGTCGCATTTTTCTCAGCTTCTACAAGAGGGATTGATTTCAAAATCGGTATGCAGCCTCTATATGGTTAGTTGTAAGGAACATCCTATTTTAAGTCCTGTTAGATGTGTACTTCCTGTTTGGCAAAATGTGGACTTTGTCACAAAATGTAGTGAAAACATGAATTTTTCGTCGCATTTTTCTCAGCTTCTACAAGAGGGATTGATTTCAAAATTGGTATGCAGCCTCTATATGGTTAGTTGTAAGGAACGTCCTATTTTTAATCCTGTCAGATGTGTACTTCCTGTTTGGCAAAATGTGGACTTTGTCACAAAATGTAATGAAAACATGAATTTTTCGTCGCATTTTTCTCAGCTTCTACATGAAATTTGTATGCAGCCTCTATATGGTTAGTTGTAAGGAACGTCCTATTTTGAGTCCTGTCAGATGTGTACTTCCTGTTTGACGAAATGTGACTGTTACAAAATGTAGTGAAAACATGAATTTTTCGTCACATTTTTCTCAGCATCTACAGGAGGGATTGATTTCAAAATTGGTATGCAGCCTCTATATGGTTAGTTGTAAGGAACGTCTTATTTTGAGTCCTGTCGGATGTGTACTTCCTGTTTGACAAAATGAGGACTTTGTCACAAAATGTAGTGAAAACATTAATTTTTCGTCGCATTTTTCTCAGCTTCTACTAGAGGAATCGATTTCAAATCTCGTATGCAGCCTCTATATGACTAGTTGTAAGGAGCGTCCTATTTTCAGTCATGTCAGATGCATGCTTTCTGTTTGACAAAAATTGGACTTAATTACGAAATTTAGTGAAAACATGAATTTTTGATCCAGGGTTCAGTGAGTGGGGGTATACCTGGTTGCCATTCGGCGACAGCTCTTGTTATGCCTATCTTTCAAGCCTTAAGTTTATAAAGGTCAGTGATTTCTTTGCCCATCTTTCTAGAATAAAATTTATTTATGCCGGTCATTCCTGTGCCCATCTTTTTTGTCTACAGTTTATCCAAGTCAGTCATTCCTTAGCTCATATTTCTTACCCGCAGTTTGTCCAAGCAAGTCGTTCTTTTGCTCATTTGCAGTTTTATCGAAGCCAGTCATTCCTTTACCAGTCTGTTTATCCAAGCCAGTCTTGCCTGATCTAGTTTTACCTATCTTTCCAGATTTAGTTTATCTAAGTCAGTACTTCCTTTGCCCATCTTTCTAGCCTTAAGGTGAGACGTTACTAAATGACTATGTCTTACTTTCCCGCGAAAATTTGCAGATAAGTAGATCTAAATGACTTACATCGGAATATCAACTTTTTAAAAGGGGTCATGGATAACTTAAGAAAGATATTTGACATTGAAGACGCGATTTTTAGGGTCCATTTTTACAAAGAAATAACGTAAAAATGGCAACATCACACCTGAAAATTTTACGTTTTTCGATATATCTACTATTGCAGCGATTGCATATTGTCAAAAAACTAACACAAGGAAGAGAAAGTAATTTCGAATCCATTGATGTATAGAAAACCATATTTTATGGAGCATCTTTTTTTCTGTATGTACGCTCAAACTTTCGCAAGAGGCGTAAAAAATTGCCAAACGTTAGATTGTACGGCGACGTTACAATTCGCAACGTTACGTATTCAAGAAGATTTCATATTCAGATAATTTTGAATTGAACACAAATAACGCTTGCTAATATTACATGTAAAAAATCTGTATAGATGGATATTACTTTTGACAAAATAATTTTACTGAAGATTACTGTAAAAGTGTTGTTGTTGTTGGTTTTTTTTAAACAAAAATAATTCTTTTTCTGAAAAAAGCACTTGCCGATTTGCGCTGGAAACAGAGAAAATATCTTTTCCGGAATTTTTCGTAAAATCATGATCACATGATTTGATTTTTTAATTTATTTGTTTATTTATCCATTTATTTCAGTTATTTATTTATTTATTTATTTATTTATTTATTTTTATTTTTTATTTTTTTAATTTTTTGGTTAATAACATGTACATATTCATCTTGGAATACTTACCTGATAACAAGCAAACCCCAATAATTAAAAAAGGGAGTCAAAATATTTATTCTGTTTGACGACATCAATTGCTCTCTTGACAGTTGTAGAGTGATTTCATTGGCAGATCCAGAAAAAGGATTGCAGGGTTGTAACCCGCTACACCTTTCCCTAAAAAAATTTTATTTCGTGCTGAACGTAGACGAAAAATGACAAAAAGGATGGATTGTAACCCGGGGTTTTAAATGACTGGATCCACTTGTGAAAATTTTGGTTTAATTTCTTTTCTGTGATGAATGATTTGCTGTTTTACACAAAGAAAATGATCTATCTGCTATATAATGGAAAGGGAAAAGTATGAATTTGATATATATGGAGATCTTTGTACTACCCGGAAGGGGGGGGGGGGGGGGGGTTAACTTCCTACATAAAGGTAGGTACGGATGTACGGCCCATAAGGGTTTGTTTTTTTATCAGGTCTGAAATAGGTTAAAAATATCTAAAGAAATATATCAATAGGTCTTAATTTCTATTTCGGACATATCATAAGGTTGCAAGTTATTATAACCGCAAAATTAATCTTCAGATAGGCAAATTGACATTATCTATATGATCTTTATACTTTACAAAATTATATGAATACAGGCGCCGGGATCCAGGCAATTTGAGAAGGTGGGTCCCACATTAGAAATGAAAGGAAATTTCGCGGAGCGGTGCGAGGCGCGAACATTTTTGGGGGTATTTCTTAGTAAGACATCAGGATATTCATTAAAAAATACATGATTGTCCAAATAAAAGGGGGTTCCAACCCCCGGAACCCCTCCTTGGATCCGCCAATGTGAAAAGGTTGCAAAATTTTATAAAATATATGAAAGGTTCTTCCTTTTTCGTCTTGGCAAAATACATGAATAGGGTTAGTTTAAATTTTACTGTCCGCACACCCGTACCAAAATATATGTAAAGTTACCCCCCCCCCTTGGTACTACCATTACGTGGAGGAGACTTTAAAATGTGCTAGCACAAGATTATTGTTCATGGAAAGACACATATCGCCCAGTCGATCCAACATTTATATGGTTCAAAGCCTTTGGTCTTTATATAAGTGCGGATACCATTCTTCGGAAATGCACTGAATGCAAATTTTTCATGCAGTCTTTATCTGTCTTGACTCTGAACCCTCGACCTCACGCGTTAGAACAGTACAAGCTCACTATTGCAAACTCGCAAACTTTCAAGAAAATACAGCTGCAATGGAAGATTTGATCATTTTGACTGGCATTAGACAAATTCTGCATTATTTAGATATTGAAATTTTGAAATGGCAAAATAAGTAGATAAGATTCCTCTCGACATATAAGGGACAATCATTTATAAACAGACCATGGAACGGCATTTCTTTTTTCTTTTCTTTCATTCTTTTTCTTTGTTTTTGTTTTTTTTTTATTTTTTGTATTTTTTTGTATTTTTTTTGTTGTTGTTCTGTTTTGTTTTTTTTTGTTTAATCAGTTTTTTTTCCTTTTTATATCTTGATGTTACCTACTAAGATAAAATAAGACTAGACTATGTGTATGTATCCCAATTTATAAAAGTAAAACATAATATACGTTTTGATAGTATATTTTGATGAATTACAAAAATGACCAAATCGTTAACATACATGTATTGATGAGAGGACAAGACGGTTCCTGGCAATGCGGTTGCAAAAATACAGTGTACGAATAAATATGCACTTAAGTTCAGTTTTATCGACAAGAACTATACGTTTTTTGTTTTCAATTTTTTGTTTGTTTGTATACTTGTAAATAAAGATGTCTGTAGATTTTATTCCCTCTCAAAAAGGGCTTTCATAATAACAACTTGATTCCGTTTTAGTACATGAAACAAATTAAAGTGATTATTTTCGATATGCCCGGCCGATCGGTATTTTTAACATTGGTAAATCGGGATAGTCCTGTTTTACTATCGGGAAAATGGGTGACGATACATTGGGATACGAAAAGTCATGTTTTTAGTCATTTGAAATCGGTATTTCCAAGGTGAAAATTGTAAGATATTAATAAAACATCGCAGTAGAATACCGAAGGAACAATGGAGTAGTATTTACAAAAATCGAAGTTCAACGACATGGCAAAAACGAAAACACAGAAAACAAAGACGTAAGACAGCTACAAAACACAGAAATAAAAAAACCAAGGCACTCAAAGTGTAAAAATGACTTTTTGAGATATATGTAAAAACACAATCTTCATCATACTTGACATGAACTTTTCGAACAAATTTACCGGTAGCGTGATTTTTCAAAAAGCATGTCGAGGATTTCTGTATTTTCCGATTGAAAATAAAACGAAAATCCTAATGAGTTCTTTTTGTCTCGCCTGCGACGAATTTTGCGAAGGCGAGACATAGCGACCATAAATTCCGTCGTCGTCCACATTTGGTTAACCCAAATATTAAGCTTTATTGAACTTTAATAAATTTCTCATATCATTTCAGTATCAATGAAATTTTGACACAATATTCAGTGCAACTTCATTATTGAATCCCAAGTTTAGTTTGAAAAAAAATTCCAAAATTTGCGTATTTTACCATTAAATGGACTTTTTTTTAATCAAATTTGTTGGTTTGCACCATATCTCGGCACCTACATGTCATTGACAGATGATGATTGGTAAGTGGTTACATCAACATCCATAGCAGAATTATGTCACCTTGACCCATATTTTCCGCATCATTGAATTTGGCTAAATGTCCACATATCAAACAAAATTGGGATAAAGGAATTCAGTTTTGATGTAGAATTGTTGCATATAGTCTATAGATGTGCAATTAGATTTTTGGAATTTAATTCCGGTTCCAACTTTGGTAAATTTCCTGAAAATGTTCAAGACTAACAATTTTTTAATTTTTGCATACAATTAAATATTCTAGCCATTTTTTCACATGATGCATAATTCAGAAAAATAGGAATCCAAAAATGAGGTTTGGTAAATTTCCTGAAACTCTCAAAGACCAACAATTGTTTGGAATTCTTGTTAGAAACCATGCTTTTTGGATGCATTTTAGTCAAACGGTAAGATTTCAAAAACAAAATTTGATTCCAATTTTAGTAAATTTCCTGAAACTCTCAAAGACAAGCAATTTTTGGGAATCCTTTTTAGCAAACCATACTTTTTGGATAATTTTGGCCAAAGGAAATATTTTCAATGGTTAGATTTCAAAAATTTTTGATTTCAGTTTTGGTAAATTTCCTGATACTCTCAAAGACCAGGTATGTCTTTGAATTCTACTTAGCAACCACATTTTAATAAAGGCCAAATGATAATGACAATGGAGTGAGCAGGCGAGACACAAGGTTTCGCGGAACCTTCCTTATCACAATATTCCGTCTGCAGCAAATGATATAATGCTTGGTACTTTCTCTTTATTGTTATTATTTAAACACATCGGGATAAAAAACGTAAAATTCTACTTTACAGTTAAAAAGTTGAGATAGAAAAATTAGTAATGTCTTGTCAAGCTGTTTAAACAGTATAAAGAGAACGAAATAAGACCAGACATGATTTTTATGTAATTTTTTTAAATAGTAATCGTTTGCATAGTACTAGCAAACAGAGAAGATTCAAATGGGAACTAACTTTTGTCTCATATCTGTATATATTACATTTTTTCATCAATATTGATCTCGACATGTCACCGTCTTTCACGTCAAGTGTGTCCAGACGTATCGGAGGGAAGTAACTCTTACCGTGACGTTCATTTAGTAACGTCTCACTTTAATACTAAGGCCATACATATTTGGTTCTCAGGCTTATTTTTCAGAGAAAATAATGAGGAAGGGAGGTGTTTTTTAACATTTTATTTACCCTATAAAAGTGATGAGGCATCTGTTTTACATTGAATAAATCAAAAAAAAAAAGAAATGAGGTAGGTGAGGTATCGTTTGTATTTCATAAGTATGTCAATGAAAAGAGAAAACGAAGAACTCTTAAAAGAGATGACAGAGGGCTGGGAACCAAGACTTCAAGCCTTGTTTGCTAATCATATAATTCTACCCCTTTGGAATGGAATGAATCTAAATAACAGTCCTTATTACATATCAGTTAACATTCTGACATTCAATTGGTTTAATACTGACATGTAGAATTCTGGAGTATGGAAAGCGCCAGTCCGATTTTCTGATATTGATGGTCAATATCGGCTGGAAGTCTGATTGCCGGATTTGAGTTGACTTCCCTTTTATAAAACGCATTCTTACTTTCTTAATTTATGATGTTGCTAACCGAAATCTACTTAGAAGTATTTCAATTGAATTTTCATATGTTAGAAGGCTTGATATCATAGTCAACGGAAATTATGTCCTTAGCTAGCTGTCAGTAACTGTCAGCATTTGTCCGGACAGTTCCCGTGTGTATTGTCTTCATGTTTTATGTACTTTATTGTAAGGGTACTCGTTTTGATAAGTTGGACTTTTTTCTAGTTTGATTTTTACTGTGAGTCTTTTTTGTGTATTTATTTTTTAGACATTCACCACACATAGGGGTATCCAAGAAAAAGAGTTTAACCCCACAGCATTTTTTGCGCCTGTCCCAAGTCAGGAATATGTTGGTCATTGGCTTGTCCTGGTCTTCATATAAAACTTTAGTTTCTTGATATTTGGGTTATTGGATGTGGATTGTTTCCATTGATTTATTCACTTTTTTACCTTTTTTGGAGCCATTTAGGACTCGCTATATGGTGTAAGGTTCCTCACTGTGTTAAAGACCGTACGGTGACCCCTAGATGCTTTGTTTTGGTTCGTTTTAACTTGATATGGGATGTTGTCTCCTTGACATTTACCCCATTTCCTTTCTTTTTCATATTTATACATTAAATTAACCAATGGCAACGAACAACAAGTAACAATAAATTTAATTGTCGATCTCGTACGGTAATATTATTTCACAAATGTTGAAAAATAATAATTTGAAGTTAATTCAATTGAAAACAGTTAAATCTTTGATCTGAAAAGATCAATATTGTTCTTGTTTTGTAAAATAATTGAAGACAAGTTGTAAAGAAGACACTTATGGTATTAAAGTAATTGTAACTTTAAACTATGTTTTTTTTTCTTATTTTGCATATTATATCATTTGTTTATTGTTGCAATATTCTTGTTATTGTAGAATAAAACGAAAGCTGCATTTATTTTTGTAAATAGATAATTTTTCTTCAATGCAATAAACACAATAGTAAATGACATTAAAGGCACTATCACAAAATTTGGGCTGCTCTCAGGTTGTGATATGGACCAGGAATATGATCTGACCCTCGTCTTCGGCTCGGGCCATATAAGTTTCCTGGTCAATACCAGTCCAAATTTTGTGATATTGCCTTCAATGTCATTTACTATTGTGTAAATATTACATTGCAACTTTGTACTGCATATTTTCATTCTATTTTAGTCAATTCCCTCAAGTTTTTGTCCCATTCATTCAAAGTTAAACCTCCGAATGTTAAACCTATGAAAAAACTTCAAAGGCTTCAGTTCACCCACCCCAAATTTTTAATCACTTATAACTCAAAAACGAGGTCATCAACTCTTCATTTTTTTTAATTTTTTTTTGGCTTAAATTACTTCTTTTTCGATTGTCTAACAAAAAATCACAATTATCTGAAATCTTATTATTTTCAAATTGAGGAGCAAACCTCCTTAATACGTAATATTAAAAGAAAACAACTATATTTCAATAAAAGACGTCATTGTGACGTAAGTGGTCAAATAGTTTTTAACCGGTCAAAAGTATTTGAAACTATATTATGTTTTGATTTCGATACAGTAAAACATTTATTTAATGGCTATTCGAACAATAGCAAGTTTATGGTTCCCCTCGACACCAACTATTTCCCTCCGCTTGATGTCGGGAAATAATTTTCCCTCCACTTGGTGTCGGAAAATAATGTGTCTCGCGGAAACATCAACTTGCTATTGTTCTTATAGCAAGTAAAAAGATGTATAATACACGACATGTTCATCAACGTTACCTAAAAAACAAATCAGGTAAATCCAAACGCTTTATTTGACTCTTTACTTCTGAATGCTTAAAAAAATTAAGACAATTTTTCTAAACCAACCAAAACTCCGTTCTTTTATCAGTTTGTGAGGACTTACTTCTTACTTAGACAAACAATTAACATTGTTAAGACTAATCTGCAGCACTAATCTCTAAAGAGATTTGCCTCCAAAAACAATGAAATTAAAGAGATTTTGACTTAAAAAAGCACTGATTCTACGAGGCAGTTCAATGATTCTCTCGTAAGGTCCGTAAATCCTATCTCGGAAAGGAAACATTATGTGCAAAAAGTTGAAATGACGAGTTGCCAGCTTGATGCAATTTTATCTCGCTTTTACATTGAAGCTAGATCAAATGGACAGTGAATTTTACAAAAATCCATGCTTATAGAAGTTCTCCTTGTCATTCTTATATGCAGTCTTTGAAGAATATCGTTTATAAAGAATTCGGTGATGTTAAGAAAATGTTAACAGCAGCATCAAAAGATTTTTGACCTCAACAAAATGGAGGCATTGCTCATTATTCTCCACTGAAGCCTTATGATCTTCAAAATCAATTGATGGACATTTGGACACTAATAAATATAGGAACCTACAAGATCTGGAACTGTGTTTTTGATACAAAAGCGAATGTCTCCTCCGCCCATGCATAATGTTCTATGAGTGATAAAC
Organism: Modiolus philippinarum; assembly: GCA_002080025.1. Taxonomy (NCBI): domain Eukaryota; kingdom Metazoa; phylum Mollusca; class Bivalvia; order Mytilida; family Modiolidae; genus Modiolus; species Modiolus philippinarum. The sequence continues at coordinate 36,810 of MJUU01066331.1, read as the reverse complement.
ACAAGTGAGTTTTATGTTGCCATCGGGTGGCAGACCAAATCCAGCTAGACGATATGCACAACTACATTTGTAGGCATGATGGTCAACAATCCTATGAAGTTTGGTTGAAATCCGATGAAAGATGTAGGAGATTTGGCGTCCACAAACTCAATTTTGAAAAATTCTAGGTAAAAAAGGAGCATAAAACCACAAAAATTATCTGATCAATCCAGTAAGACGATATGCAAAACTAGACTTGATGGTCAACAATCCTGTGAAGATTGGTTGAAATCCGATGATAGATGTAGGAGAATTGGCGTCCACAAACTTTGTTACGGACGGATTGACGGACGACAGACGGAAAAACAAAAACAATATGTTTCCCCTCCCTTGAGAGGGGAGACATAAATAGTCTTCTTTCACATATGTTTGTACTTTAGACTCAGAGGGAGTCCGTACATACATAAGAATCTATTTCAAAAACTTTGTTCAAGTCAAACTCTATTGAAGGAGTGATCTAAATGCACCTTTAAATGCTAGAAAACAACACTTTTAAATGCTGAATAACAGCATTTTACCATCGATCTTATGAACGATAGCCTAGTGAAATTCGCATTCCAGATTCCAATGACAAATCTCAAATTAAAAGAAACTCTATGCAGCAAATTCGTCATCGATTTGGCGAAAAACAATATTGCGAACATGACATGCAGTCAATTTGATGGGTGTTAAGTAGGGGAATACCATGCCTATGCGGGTTAGTAAGGTCATACTATGGAAAGCCTGGCTGCAAACCTTGAAGAAGCACTGTGTTGAGAAATGTCACGTTCTATGCAGTTTAAAGAGGCCTTCTATACTTATCTAAGGAGAGCAGACTAACTAATATAGTACTACATTTATTCCACTACCCATTTCTCTATTTTTTCCAGTAGTAATCTAGAGTCGTTGTCCCCGGGATACCCCTCCAATTTTGTTTCTTTCTTATTTTATTTATAATATTTTAGAATTAATCAATTTGCTCTAGTCTTGATATAAAACTCTAACTAATCAATCAATCGATTTTAATGTCATTTCTCCAGTAATTCGCCGAATATAACATAAGATTTATACCAAAAATATTGCACTACTAATTAACATTTTATTAAATTGCTGTCATATTAAAATACAATCATGCATTTTATTATCAGTTGTTGCAATAGAGTTGAAAGATGTATTTTTCTCTGACTGATTCAAAGTATCAAAGTTTTAAGGAAGCTCGCTAGTCACGTTTTGGAATTTCTGTCAGATTTTCGATATTCTCTGGTTTTATCCATTCAAAAGAAATAAAAAAAATTTTGCCCACGAACCCCCATATTTTGTCTGATGAAAATATTCTATACATCTTAAGCAGCATTCTGACAACATTACATGGAATTATTTATTTTGTCACATTCGTTCAAGGATAAACATTTCTAATGATAAACCTATAAAAAATTCAGAAGAATTCATTCTCGCGCCAAAATTTCAATCACTTAAATCACAAAAACGACATCAGCAACATACATTATCAATATTTTTCGCTTAAATTAATTCTTTTACAGTTTTCTAACAATAAATAGCATATATTTGAAACCTATTTATTTTCAAATTGTTGGGCGGTAATCCGTTACATGTAGTATAATATACAGAATTATTACTCATGTTGTGCGTTCTCGTTGTTGTGGTCCTGTATCATCTCTCGGCTTACAGTACGCAACCTCTCGAACCCTAGTACAATTTAGGAACATTTCGACAACTGTACCATGACATTTGATACGGGACTTTCGAGGTAGGAACTCTCGTGAAATTGAAGGTGGAAACGATCGCCTCAATCTATCCCAATGAGCTTGAAATTAAAGAGACTACTGACACACCTACTTTAGCTTCATACTTAGATCTGTTTATATACATTGATGAAGATGAACTTTTGAAATCTAAGCTATATGACAAACGTGATGATTTTAACTTCCCAATTGTGAATTTTCCCTTTCTGAGCAGCAATATACCTACCTCTCCATCCTATGGAGTGTACATTGCACAGTTGATTCGTTACTGTCGCGCATGTAGTTTGTACAGCGATTTTTTGAATAGAGCAAAAGCACTGTCCAAAAAGTTGCTTAGTCAGGGATTTGTTCAGCCTTTGTTGCTTTCACCCCTTTAGAAATTTTATGGCCGTCACCATGATATCATTGACAGATATGACGTGTCTGTGTCCCAAATGAAAACGGACATTTTCAGCTAGATTTCACGTCTTCACGGATTTGACATAACCGGTTTTGACTCAACTCTGGATTCACTCACTGATAGTGTGATTGGTGCCGCTAGCGGAACAGGACATGCTTACCCATCCGGAGCACCTGATGTCACTCCCGGTTTTTATGGGAGTTCACACTGTCAGTACTTTAGTTTTTCGTGTTGTCTTGTATATCATACTGTACAATTTTAGTTTTGTCTTCGTCAGTGATGTTTGTGCTACCGATTTGTCCTTGTGATTGTTTGAATACTATAAAGATTTACCAAAGCTTTTCAAAATTTTATCATGGTACTGTTTGAGGGTTAGAGAAGTAACATGTACCATGGATTTCATTTGGTTTTGTCTAGGGTTTAGAAAATGGCATTAACCAATCCGCTACCAAACAGATTTTTTCAAAAAATATATGCCTCACTGATAAAGTGACGGATGTCGTTAGCGGGGCAGGACATGCTTCCCCTCCCGGAGCACTTGATGTCGCTCCCTGTTTTCATGGGAGTTCACACTATGAGTGCCTTAGTTTTTAATGTCGTCTTTTTATTTCCGTGCTTGTAGCTGTCTCACTTCCTTGTTTTTTCTTTGTTTTTCTCTGTTGCCGTTTTTGCCATGTCTTCGGATTTCGATTTTTGTAGTCTTCGCTTCCCTTGTTCCTTCGGTATTCTACTGCCGTTGTCTCAAATACCAGTAAGAAAGAGTGACTGAATTCCTTACCTATTGAAATAAAAAGATGAAATTGAAATGCATAATTATAATTTTTCCTGCATGACAATTTGTGAACTAAATCTTAATTGACATAAAAAAAAATACCGGAAGCCCTAATATAGATTAAATATAAATCACCCAAGCTCAAGAATGTTCATTAATTAGTGCTTTCCTATCAGTGTTTTGATGTATTATTTTTTATTGTATAGTAATACTGTGAAAATGCTATTGTTCGTGGGGTACCAATTTTCGTGGATTTCGTGGTTGACTAAAACCATGAAATTTGATACCCAACGGAATACAAATGTCCCGTTGATTTGTACTGTAGAAGGTTACAAACCACGAATTTAAGAACTCATGAACTAATGACTTATCTGCGATCCACGAATAAAAGAACTTTCACAGTAGATTTTTTTTTTCGGTTGGAACACGATTCAGAAGTCCCGTATGCATCGGCAAACGAATACAAAGGGAAAAAGGAAAATTCTAAAATCAAAAGTCATTGTAAATGATCGAGATTTAACCTGAGCGAGTTTTGATGTAATGTTATGTTCAAAACAGATCATGTCTTATATCTAAAATGACTGTTATTTGATTTCATTTTTTGTGCCTACAAAGCGTTTTTACGTCTTTTAATTTATTCATTCATTCACGTCGCCTGCATAACTTGTAGTGTCACAAATGACAATTCTTTTCTCAATATATACACATGATTGATATTTTTGTCATGTAAATCGGTTACGTGGTATCAAAATAACAGTGGGAAAATATAAAGATGGATTAAAAACACAGTGAAAGGATAAATAAATTCTGAATGTTCACCATCCTAAACTAATTTCTCTATCAAAATATATCACCGTCTATAAAGCTGTAAATGGCTTTGTTATTTTGACAAAGCGAGATGAAATAAGAGGGAGAACATGAGACCTCTACAAAGCCTGAAAATAATAATCACATGCCATAATCTGCCAGGGAACACAGGAAAAACACAAATAAGGCAAACGTAAACAAAGAAAGTAACTCGGGACGGCCGGACATGGTAACGGCACCAGGAAAAGCCAGTGGTAGGGTTAAGGGCATACAGTTACAGGGGAGATAATAACGTTATTATGTGGAGTGGTAACGTTTTCCCGATTTTCGTGACGTCGCTCAAAACATTGTCATGAATTCGCGGGAAGTTTGAAACGTAACACATACCAGTTTATTCATTACGGCGAAATGCTCTACATTGAACTGCAAACAAGTTTAGCGGTGGGATGTTCCTTGAGAAACTTTCAACAAATTGTAAGCAAAAATGTAACGTTTACTCCCATTGGCTTGTCGATAACAACAAGGCGGGTGCTTTAACAGAAGTGAGAAACCATAATTTAGAATGTGCACGTGATTTCTTTTGTATCTTGTTGTAGTATAAAATTTTGAACTGTCCAAGTTTTTACCGAAGTTTTTATAAAAAGTTTTATTCTTAAGACTTATTAAATAGTTTGACGTACATGACGACCAAAATAAAATATTTTTTTCCGATAAATGTAACGGCTTTCTGGCGTATTCTGTAAGTACATAATTGTGTGAAACATGATGAAAAGTAACCGATAACTAGCAAATCTCTGTTACACAAGCAAAGTATTCATATTATAAAATATTCTTGTAGAAAACGACAAAACTGATTAATCTCTAGAGGTTGAGGAGGCAAACTTATATCCTAAAATATTCCTCCAGAATACAAATAAATTATACATTTTTTATGTCCCTCAACATCGACCGATGGCATTCCATTTATTTTTGGACAGACCACCAAGGACTATGGAAAGTTGTTCTATTTAACGCGGTAATTTTAACGAGATTAAAGGGCTCGTAGGTTGAATTTTTTTGGATCTTGGATTTCACCAGTTATTTTTAGGTTGCAAAAAAGCATGTTTAAAGAGTTTTGTGGTTGTCCATTATATTATTATTTTTTTAGAAGGGGGCTGGGTCTACTGACAATTGAACGGTTTGTTCTATACAACGGGGATCAACTCCTATAACTTACTCTGCTTGCGTCAATTTTGATAATTGTGTTGTTTTGTATCATTCCAATTGTCGCACTAGTCCCGGGGGTACTTTGTATATTTTTGGGTAGGGATGTCCCAAATCGATCTCGAAAACATGTCCCGAATTTATATCCTCTCGTACGTAGAACATACCCCAAATTTATATAACAACATTAATTTTAAAATTTAAAATACTATTATTTTAACATAATAATAAAAAAAAATCAACGAAACAAAGCATGAAGTACGTTTATCATTGTACATTAAAAAAATAATTCTGCTGTCTCTAAATAATTGCTTTTTTTTTGGTTCCAACATTTATATAAATTATTTTTTTTTCTTCATGCAAATATATATGCAAGTGGTTTAAAAGCACACCGAAATTTATATATTTCATGCAAAAAAGATATACCCGAATTTTTGGTACATCGCCGTATATCAAAATAATGCAAGTTACCCCACGCGGGAGTACATGTGTTTATAGTTGTTGAATTTGCAAATGAACTATACCCAAAGTTTTTGCACGTCCCAGTATACCATAACAATTTAAGTTAACTACCCCCGGGGGTATAGTTGTTGAACTTGCAAGTGAACTTCTTTGTTTTTCCGTTTCACAATGTCTAACTGATTTTGATACCCGTCCCACTCCTACTCCTAATATAGAGCGAACATCAACTTTTGATTGAAAAAGGAAGATATCGAGAAGAAAGAAAATGTCAATTTTATAAGGTTCTGGACGATGGAAAACATTTATTTTTTTTTATTGTGGCAATAACAAAAATCTTAGAGATGATTTTATAAAATATTATGTGAATTTATATGCAACTTCAAAAATCTAAACTATATTAAAAAACTGAAAGATGTAGATGAAGTTGTTTCTTTTGTTAAACAGTCTTTTGAACTGAGGAGAGGAGACTCTTAATTAATATCTACTGCTCTAACGTATATTTTTAATTGAATATGATATATCAAAATGTTTAACTTGCGCTACTAGTATATGTATTTGTTTCATATTGTGCATATTGTACATTGTATTTGCTATAACCCTTATGGGTTCATGTCTGTCTTTTGCAAATAAAGTTATATATAATATATACAAACGCGGAGGAGCCAGGCTCCTTTGAGAAGATCCACGAATTCTATTACACTTTATTCAGAAATATGCGGACAAATCTTGCCTCTGTATTTTTCAATTCGAATACGTAGACAGCTTTGGTCGACCTGATATCTTCCCGGTGATTCAGTAATATTTAGTAAATAAATATGCAAGATGCCACAAACAAGCAAAAAAACTTCTTGTGTGATTTTTTGATTTTTTTTATTATTATTTTCCTGAGGGGGGTGGCGGGAGAAGAGTGGAAAATGCCTATCCACCAACATATTCCCCAGATCAGAATCCCGCTGTCAACTTCTTCCTTAAAATAATTTATTTTTGATATCCTGGAATTGCAACCTTATTAATATACAATTCTTTAGCATACGCGTAGGATGCTAATACAAGCTATGTCTGAAAACAAACTACAAGATCTAGTTGGATTTTACACTGAGTCATGCAGAATATGTTAATATTTGAGCTATCCCATAGCAAATATTCACCGGCAGACTCAACCTTCGTTATTTTGTACTTCGAAAATGTCGGTTCCAATAGGGTTCCGGAAAAAAGGGGGAGTTCCAGTCGATTTTTTTATAAATATTTGCCTAAATTCTGCACGAGATTGAGGAGGTCCAAAAAGGGGGAGGTTCAAACCTCGAGAACTCAGCTAATGATATTCATCTTTTTCTGAGTAAATATTTTATTTAAAAAGCTTTTGCAAATACATATTTTATCAGCAATATACAAGCACCATGAACTGCACAAAGGTAGGATTTTTTCAATATAACATATGAGACTCAAATTCAACCAAAAAGGGGGTGTTGCAATTGAGTTCAAGAAGAAATTTTGCCACATTTCTGCTAAAAATGAATAAAACTTCCAAGAACAAAAAAAAATCAAAAATCACACAAGAACTTGTTTTGCTTGTTTTTAGCATCTTGCATATTTATTTACTAAATATTACTAAATCACCGGGAAGAATATCAGGTCGACCAAAGCTGTCTACGTATTCGTAAAATACAGAGGCAAGAATTGTCCGCGTATTTCTGAATAAAGTGTAATGGAATTCGTGGATCTTCTCAAAGGGGCCTCACTCCTCCGCGTTTGTATACAATAAAAAAAATAAATGTTTTCCATCGTCCAGAACCTTACAAAATTGACATTTTCTTTCTTCTCTGTGTATTATAAGATATCTTCCTTTTTCAATCAAATATTGATTTTCGCTATATATTAGGAGTAGGAGTTGGTCGGGTATCAAAATCAGTTAGACATTGTGAGACGGGAAAACAAAGAAGTTCACTTGCAAGTTCAACAACTATACCCCCGGGGGTAGTTAACTTCCATTATTATGGTATACTGGGACGTGCAAAAACTTTGGGTATAGTTCATTTGCAAATTCAACAACTAAGTACACAAGGTCATATACTCCCGTGTGGGGTAACTTCCATTATTTTGATATACGGTGATGTGCCAAAAATTCGGGTATATCTTTTTTGCATGAAATATATAAATTTCGGTGTGTTTTTAAACCACTTGCATATAAATTTGCATTAAGAAAAAATAACTTATATTAACATGATAAATGTTGAAACAAAAAAAAGCAATTATTTAGAGACAGCAGGATTATTTTTTTAATGTACAATGATAAACGTACTTCATGTCTTGTTTCTTTGTTTTTATTTATTATCACGTTAAAATAATAGTATTTTAAATTTTAAATTTAATGTTGTTATATAAATTTGGGGTATGTTTTCGAGATCGATTTGGAACATCCCTACCCAAAAATATTCAAAGAACCCCATCCCCCCCCCCCCGGGACTAGTGCGACAATTGGAATGATACAAAACAACACAATTATCAAAATTGACGCAAGCAGAGTAAATTATAGGAGTTGATTCCCGTTGTATAGAACAAACCGTTCAATTATCAGTAGACCCAGCCCCCTCTAAATAAAATAATAATATAATGGACAACCACAAAACTCTTCAAACATGCTTTTTTTCAACTTAGAAATAACTGGTGAAATCCAAGATTTCCGCCACGATCCAAAAAAGTTCAACCTACGAGCCCTTTAACCTCTTTAAAATTACCTCGTTAAATGGAACAAGTTTCCATAGTCCTTGGTGGTCTCTCCAAAAATAAATGGAATGCCATCGGTCGATGTTTAGTGACATAAAATGTATAATTTATTTGTATTCTGGAGGAATATTTTAGGATATGAATAATTGCCTCTTCAAACTCTAGAGATTAATCAGTTTTGTCGTTTTCTACAAGAATATTTTAAAATATGAATACTTTGCTTATGTAACAGAGATTTGCTAGCCTATGTACAAGAGATTTGCTATTAATGTCGGTTACTTTTCATCATGTTTCACACACTTAAGTACTTATACAGAATACGCCAGAAAGCCGTTACATTTATCGGAAAAAAATATTTTATTTTGATTATCATGTACGTTAAACTATTTAATAAGTCTTAAGAATAAAACTTTTTATCATATATTTAGTTATAAATACAAGAATCCTGCATGTGTAATACAGACGTCATGTTTCGTCCTGTATCTTCACCCCGTGATGATATCGATATCAGTCACGGCTGCTACCCTTTATTACACACCTAAAAAATCTGTATCAAAGGTCACGTGTTATTTTAATTAGAAAACTTCTAAGACCTTTTTTCTTTTTCAAATATATGATAAACAGTATATGAAATGGGTAAATCCGTATTACATGCTGTATCAACCCTCGACCAATATCATCCCTCAGGCAAACCTTCGGGATGATATTGACGTCTCGGATTGATACAGCATGTAATACGGATTTACCCATGTAATATTCTATATTTATAAAAACTTCGGTAAAAACTTGGACAGTTTAAAATTTTATACTACAACAAGATACAAAAGAAATCACGTGCACATTCTAAATTATGGTTTCTCACTTCTGTTAAAGCACCCGCCTTGTTGTTATCGACAAGCCAATGGGAGTAAACGTTACATTTTTGCTCACAAACAATTTGTTGAAAGTTTCTCAAGGAACATGCCAGCGCTAAACTTGTTTGCAGTTCATTATATATATCAGTTGATTCTCTTTCTAGCAACATTTTTACAACTATTCTTCGATTTGTATTGATTGGTTATATGGTAGTCCTTCACGTGCTATAATTTACTATTGGTAGCAAAACGTAAATTCCATTTCCTTATTTGGTCATTGCTATGGTCAGGAAACACGATTGGTTGTATACATATTTTGCTACCAATGAAAATGATTGTAACAATTTCGAAACAACGGCAGTAGAATACAGAAGGAACAAGGAAAGCGATGACTATAAAAATCGAAGTCCAAGCACACGGCAAAAACGGTAACAGATAAAAACAAAGACAAAAGAAGGACGTGAGACAGCTACAATGCACGGAAATAAAAAGATAACATTAAGAACTAAGGCACTCACAGTGTGAACTCCCATGAAAACCGGGAGTGACATCAGGTGCTCCGGAAGGGTAAGCATGTCCTGCCCCGCTAACGACACCCGTCACACTATCAGTGAGGCATATATTTTTTGAAAAAAATCTGTTTTGTAGCGGATTAGTTAACGAAAGAGTTTTGTTGAGCACGTGAATACTTTGTTTACCTGTTTGTGCCGAAGCTTGGTCGCAGTTTTTTGTATCCAGGATCTTACTCACAACACATCTGTTCTATAATATGCAATGTAAAATCAAAACAATGCTTTATTATTGTATTCACAAAAAGGTCAAAATTTTACACCTAAATAAATGTCATGATATGGTGCAGGGTTCCGTAAAACGTTGAAATGTACTGATGCAATGTGAATGATGGACTGTATATTTGAACAAGTCGCACAACTGTAGACGTCGTGTTGTGGATAGAACAATGTAAAAATCGGCGGGTAAAAATGACCGACGTTATACCGAGAAAAACACAACGCAACGTCATTTACCGCCAAAATATTATTTTAAAACTAAAATAGCCCAAGTACCTTGAAAATTACAACAATTTAAAAATGTCCATGAAAAACGCAAATTATTGGGTTTTACCCCAAAATTAGCGATTTTCAACGTTAAATATCTCAAAAAGTAAGTCATGAAGGTATGTTTTTCTTTTCATATTTGGAATCCTCATATCAAAATTAACATTATATCGGATTTTCGTGAAAAAATCAATATGGGATCTATACTGTACTGTATGCTCCGAAGCCGATTTATGGGTACCCAAACCTCCCCTGTATCTGTCCCGTTTCCCTATAGTAAATGGCTTTGTTATTTTGACAAAAGCGAGATGAAATAAGAGGGAGAACAGGAGACCTCTACAAAGCCTGATAATTATAACACATGCAATAATCTGCCAGAGAACACAGAAAAACACAAATTAGACAAACGTAAACAAAGACAGTAACTCGGGACGGCCGGACATGGTACCGGCACTAGCAAGAGCCAGCGGTAGGGTTAAGCCGGTTTATGGATACCCAAACCTCCCCTTTATCTGTCCCGTTTCCCTATAGTAAATGGCTTTGTTATTTTGACAAAAGCGAGATGAAATAAGAGGGAGAACAGGAGACCTCTACAAAGCCTGAAAATTATAATCACACGCCATAATCTACCAGGGAACACAGGAAAAACACAAATAAGACAAACGTAAACAAAAATAGTAACTCGGGACGGCCGGAATACCCTCGGGGACTAACAATCCACCAGCAGAGGCATCGCCCCAGTGGTAATAAATAACAAAATACGGAAATGACTGTGAATTCATTTTCTGCATATGCGCATTTCGACAACTTATGTCTCATCAGCGCAGATCAAACCATGTATACGGATGTACTTGTTCTTGAGAGAATAGCTCATAATGATATACTATCATACAAATTTTTGGTATTTCATTATTTTTTTGTAATTTCCATAATGTTTATAGTGCCCTCATCTCACTATTTTATAATGCCATGTTTTCTCATAATCGACGGGATGAGTGTCCTATGTTTGTCTATACGTTGCATTTGTCCATTAACTTGAGCCACTAATGATTTTGTCGGACAACGGATATCAGTGATTTTAGGAGCACTTTGTCGGTTGAATTTATGTTTCTTGACGACCCTGTTCTTAGAAAATGATTTCTAAAGATGCTTTGTTTTTCTTATATTGAACAAAAAGTAATTTTTCATAATGATATACATGTATACATATTACTCCCCTTTGGGTCGTTGTCTCTTTGACACATTCCCCGTTTCCCTACTTATTTCTATGTATGTGAAATATTTTGTCCGATTATCTCCCTTTTGAAAATATCCTTTTCCACGCGTATTATACTTTCAAACTTTCTTGCGTCTTTCAATTTGTATATAATGTGTTCAATTAGCTGGCTTGTGTACCTTGTGTACTATGTTTGGGGTAGGCAGTGATATATTGCTTAAATGATTCCACATGATAATAAAAATATTTGCATATTCAAATACCATGAAAAAAAAATCAATACATAAATTGCGAAATGTTGTCTTATCTGCCTTAAATTCTATATTTTGTTTTGATAACATACTAAATGTATTAAACATTATTATACAAATATTGGACAAAGGTAGCCAAATAATAACCTAATGGGCTAAAAAAGTGGTGTATCGTAAATGGGATCCACAAAAATATATCATGTTAAATTGGCTTGAACTGTTACACGAAACACACAAATAGGCATACATATATTTTTAGCCATTCACAAGTCAGGCATATGTTGGTCATTGGCTTGTCCGTGTATTCTTATAGCATTTTAGCTACTTGATATTTGGGTTATTGGATGTGGTTTGCTTCCATTGATTTATTAACTTTTTTTACTTTTGTGGGCCATTTAGGGCTTGCTATATGCTGTGAGGTTCCTCATTGTGTGCTTGCTATATGCTGTGAGGTTCCTCATTGTGTTGAAGACGGTACGGTGACCCCTAGATGCTTTGTTTTGAGTCATTTTAACCTTGAGATGATATGTTTTCTCTTGACATTTACCTCATTTCTTTTCATACAAGAAGTTCCAATTAAATGCTGTCATAAATGGCCATGTGAAGAAGAGACAAAGATCAGACAGAAATACATAACTAAATGACACAAAGAAAATAATTTAACTCATAGTGTTTTCAAAGAATAAACATATAATACTTTGGCAGCAACCAGCCATTTCAAGGTAAAATGAAAAATCTAAAATATCAGAGAATAATGACATCACAGAGGTAACACAAATACAGACAACAGAGCACAAAGGAACAGAAAAGAACCAGAACGGTTGAACTGCAGAAAACTAAAACAACAAGCAATGCATCTGCCCCTTAACTGAGTTTTAGGAATTATCGATCAACAAAAACAAAAACCAAAAAACTCGAAAACCCTTCCTTTTGTGTGACACACAAACACTTTTCAGTTTATATGGGCACATGAACCATACTCTGTGGGTCACCCAATATATACACAATGTGATGACCCTATGTGTATCAATTTTGGTGAATTCGACTGGTGTACACATGCTTGATGTCTAGCTTTGTGTATTATCACGCCTATTTATTTCATTCAGAGAGCACAGTAGACATTTAATATGGAACTTAGGATTTTTCCCTGACTGCTCCAGCGAGATCAAGGATTTGCTGGGCATCCCCGATCAGGAAATTTCCTACCCATCTACAGCCTTGAACACACTTCCGAGGAGGTATATTTCGGCAGCGGTCGTCCAATCTTTAAATTCAAGTTGCACTGACGAGATGAAAATCATCGAAATTGGGCCTTATCTGCAACATTAAATTTGAAATGCAGTTTTGTGTGTTACTCAAAATGTAATGGTCAAATTTCTCAGTGGAAAGATGATTTTCGATAATACCGCAACGTGAAACACTTACTCTGTTGGTTTTTGACTTCAGGCGCATGTGATTTATTTTTCAAGACCTGTATCTTGAGAAAAATATAAAATTCCATGTTTGTAGCTGTTTTCAGATGTTATCTATGTATGTTACGGGCATTTTCTGAAATTAGGCATTTTGAAAAATGGCTTAAGTTTCAGCCATTTCATAAAATGCCTAAAGTGTTTCTTTTTTTACAAAATGCCTTAAAAGGATCAGTCATTTGTCATTTTACAAAATGACCGATTTTTTTTCAACAGAATTTAAGACATTGACTAAACTCTTTTCAATTTCTAAGTATCTGCATTTGTCAACAAAAACTCTTAGTACTTAATTTTGATTTTTAATTACATAAATCCAAACAAGGTAATGATCTCCACTTTAGATTTAGGAATCATATGTACAGCAGAAAACAAAATTACCGGTTAATTACTTTAATATCTTGAACAACACAGCACAGAAAGATTAATAGAGGAAAGAAAAAAAAATTATTACAAAAAATCTTATGAAAGGAGAGAGCTATTACAATCAAAGGTACCCAATTATTTTACTGTTATTCAACATCATACCCGACAAGTGGTATCTTCAAATGCGATTTGTCCGTCTGACTGTACCTTCATCCGTACCTGTGAAAGATATACTCCTATATTGCTAGCCCCGAGGGAACCCCGGGATATAGCAATAGGACCCAGTATCTCCGGCTTGCGGGGTATGACTCCTCCTAAACGGATCTCGCCCCGAAGGAACCCAGGGATATACAAATAGGACCAATTCCGTGGTTGTGCGGGATTAATAAATACACAACCCATCTTTTGATTGGGATGTTAACTCAGGTCCACGTGTTGGAAGAAATGCCACGCTTCCTGCTGTTAAAGAACCCTTGTAGCAAGCTCTTTTTGAGTGGTCCGTAGATGATCAGCTACAAGGCTAAATTCCCCGCCCCTTTCGATTTCACCTTATTTTTCCAGTGGCAGTGAGAATTTTCCGTCCCCTGACCCTTTCCATACCCCAAAGTGATTACTTACTAATAAATTTGTTCTCGTCTTGATGTAGCTGAAATATTGCTCAGTAGACGTTAAACAATATTCAATCAATCAATCAATCCTATATTGCTGTAAAAAGTCTAAGATGCAAATTTCAAACTTGGTACTCTACTACATAATGTATGTTAGAGCAGTAAAATTTTGTTGAATACCTGTCACATTTCATAGGAGAAAATAATGGTGAAATTACTTTTCCACAATAGTCAAGAGATGATGACTTGGAAATAATCCCACCAACATCACATAGGATATCAGAATGGTCTTGGACTTAACAAGTAATGGTGCATTAATATTTTGAAAAAAATATATATATGTTTTTTATTTAATTTTAGTTTTGCAAGGGACATAACTTTAAACTTCCCAGACCAAAACAGATTGTAATTTTGTCGGAATATCCAAAATTTAGAAAAATTTCAAAGTTTTCAGGAGGCTAGCTCCAGAAGCACTTGAGAGCACTTGGACATCTAAACCCGAAATCGAACTCGTACTCAGTTTTGTATTACACAATTTACGAAAAAGTCTGAAAACTGTTTGCAATTTTGATCACAAATTATAAGTTGGAAATGAAGAATTTGCAAAATTTTAAAATAAAAAGGGACATAATTGCTGAACTGCATGGACTTGTGGTCCCAAATTGAACCTGGCCAAAGTTTTGTAGTGAACAACTCCCATCTGCCATTTCTTGTGAAGGGGTATAAAGTTATAAACAAGATTATTCTGCTTGGACATGTTTAATAGGAAAAACCTTGCATTAAATTCATTCAAACAATATAAAAGGTGCGTCAGAGGTTCCGGAATTTTGATATTCGACGTCAAGACAAACTAACAAAAAAAAACCAAAAAACACAAACAAAAACAAAAAAAAAAACAAAAAAAACAAAAAAACAAAACAAAACAAAACAAAAAAAAAAGATGTGTATTTCATGATATCTCTGTCCTTCAAATTTTTCTTCCGATTATTAAAAAAATTGCCTGAATTATGATATTGCATGTAACATATACAATGTATATGTTACAGTACACATTGGAATCCAGTAGGATCCAGAATCCTCCTAGTACAAATTTCTACTGGGACAAATTAGAATAATTTCTGATTTGTACTGGATTTAATTCAGTACAAATTGGAATTCCAATTTCTACTGGGACAAATCAGAATTCCAATTTGTACTGGACTTAATCCAGTATAAATTGGAATTCCAATTTACCCTAGGAGATATCCTGATTTATACTAGTAGGATTCTGGATTGCACATGTATTAACTTAAATCAATAGAAACAGTAAAAGATAAGCACTACACCAGTAATAGGTCCCCTCCACTGCTTTTTGTGATCATTAAGATAAAAAGATTAATTTCAAAGAATAAGATTTATTGTATAACTGCAACAAGATATAGATGTTTTGCTTCAAACTCTTAAACCTTTACGCACAGTTTAAACTTCAGTTAACTTTAAATATGGAAGAACACATGATGGTATTTTACAAAAAAAAATATTAGAATATGATTTTTTTTAAAGATGGTATACTTATAAATTTCTAAGCTTATACTGATTTTATTGACTTTATAAGTCTTTGTATCCCTGGTTTAAATATTGTAGATCCTGCAACTCTAAATGGAAATTCACACTTTCAGTCATGTTAAAAATCGTTCGTTGATAACTGCAGTGCAACAGCCATAGCTTGTAACTGCTCTAGCAAATGCAAAACAATACGATGTTCTGATTGTTAATCGAAAATTTCCTGCTGTACCAAATGTCATAGAAATCCACCAATATGACATATATAATTATATGTCATTTTTCATGAATTAAACTGGTGTGCAAAATATTCTTCTCATAACAAAATAAAAAAAATGTTTCAGCTTTGAATGTCAGTAATATCTAAATCCTCATGAACAAAATACCAGACTGAGCATTATTCTGGATCATACTAGAAATTAAGTAGGATTCAGAATCCTCCTACATCAAGTACAAATCAGGATATCTCAATTTCTCCTAGGAAAAATTAGAATTCCAGTTTAAACTAGATTAAATCCAGTACATATTTGTCCCAGTAGAAATTGGAATTCCAATATGTGCTGAATTAAATCCAGTACAAATCAGAATTGTAATTTGTCCCAGTAGAAATTAGAATTCCAATTTTTACTAGGAGGATTCCGGATCCTACTGGATTCCAATTTGTACTGTAACATATATACATGTATATATTCACTCAGATTACTCCAAAAGTAGATAAATGCATACAAAAAAAAGAGAAAAAACAAAGAAGCACGGAATAAGCAACAGAACATTAGAATTAACTTTAGCAACCTTCGGTTTCTCAAAGATTCGATCAAACTTACTTTTCTTAAAGTTTGTTATCTTTAATATATAAGTTACCCATTAACAAACAATACTATTGTTGTTAAGAATCGATATGTCTTCTTATTTATAGAATGTTATTATAAAATCTGAAGTAAGGCTTTCATAGTTTTGCCTGATTGGTTGAACGAGGATATTTTCAACATCCACAAGAAAGTCATTTGTGAAATTACAAAACTCAACATAATATCCAAGTCGTAAGAAAGCTTTTATTTTTCGATGTTGTACATCTCTGCTCTGAAGGTGATCAAAATTTACCACAATGAGGTTCCGGGAATAATCTGACATAAAAACGTGACAGATACGTTTCCATTCCTCCATATTGAATCTTGATTTAAGGAAATCTTCACTTAGTACGACAACAAACGACTGACATTTCTCTATTTTACTGTGTATTTGTTCAATGTCTATCCCACCAGCTTGAAAATCTCTAAATGGAATACAAAAGACATAATCTTTACCATCCTCAAAATGTGCACGGAAATTTCCGACGGCCCATTTTCTCACGTCGTCGTTCTCAATGTTAAATGATAAATAAACATCGAATTCTGCTTCAAATTTTTTTTCGAACCACTGAATTGCCCCTGCGTTTCCGAATAAGTATGCAAATTTCATAGTATAAGCTATTATAAATAACAGTTAATACAACTATTATAAGAACTATTGTACCAAGTATTTTACTTATAAATATGTGTCTTTTTTTAGGACATATGTCGTCCTTTGTTAACTCTGAAATACTTATTTGTTTGCCTTCTACCATACATGATACTGAGGTTCCTATACAATTACGGTAAGCTTGTTTAGACAACCAATTTTTGACCCAGAACATTTCACAATTGCATTTAAAAATTATGTGCCCAAATTGCCATTTGCAAGGATCCCTTGGAATAATAGATCTGTTAATGCTTTTTAGTTTGTTGCCTATGAGATCTACTTCTGCAAGTGGAATAATTTTGTATATTGTAGGATCTATTGCATAAATGCTGTTATGTGATAGATTTAATTTAATGGTACGTTGTAGATAGTCGTGGTACTTAAGTATTGCTATCTGGTTATAACTTAGATCTATATCAAGATTGTCAGTCTCTGGCATCACCGTCGGCATCATACTTCTGTCGTTTGATGAACAGTCTATGACTGTTCTACTTCGAGAAGGCTGTTTAAAGCAATAACATTTGGGAGGACACTTTTCTTTTAAAGTGATATTGCAGATTAAAAGATCACTCAAAGAAAGGTTCCTGCTGAAATTTCCAATAGTTAAGCCTTTTAAATTATGAGGCCCTGCACATGTCAGGCCTGCACCTCTTACCCCTTCAAATGTTTTTGCAGCTTCAGCGAGTGGCTTTATATACATTCCAGCCCGGCAGTCACAAAACCATGAATTATTGGTAAAAACAAATCGATACCGGAATGCAGTTTTATAAAAAACATTAATACTGGAGAAACCAATTTCTGATAAAGGCGGGATGTACGATAAATTGTTATGTCGCAAACAGACAGCACATCCTCCAATATTGTCGTCTTCTCTAAAACCTGTCCAGTTAAATTAATTAGTTATTCGTGATATTTTGTTGTGAGTGTAGAAAACAGCATAGAACCAATAACCAAGAAACACATTGGCTACATCAACACTTACGAGATTATTAAACTGAAGGTAAATAAACATGAGACTTCCCGGCCTATAACTAAAACTTCCAGGTTCTATGTAACTAATTCTGTTTGCCGCTAAACCTAATATCCGTAAATTTTGCAAATCTCTGAAATCGAGATCACTGATGTATTTTATTCGATTTCCATATAACTGTAGTGAATCTAAGAGACTAAGACATTCCAGAGAACTTAAGTGATCTATTTTGTTTCCAGTGAAATCAACGTCTACTAATTTTGTGTACTTGCAAATATTGTCAGGAAATTTTGATAGGCTCCCATTATATATCTTCACGGCATGGTAAGTGAAGTCAGTCTTTAAATCTTTGCTTACTAATCGAATGCTTCCATTAATTAACTCTATATTCAAATGCCCTATCATGGTGTCAGTATACGTCGGAAACGACCAAAAGGGTAGTGCAAAGTAAGCACAGTAACCGGAAATCCTATCCGAGCTAAACACATGCGCGTCGGCATTGACATTATAACACTGAGTTTTACAACAAACTGGACAGAAAAGGTTGGTACTTGCTACTTCCTTATGTATCCAACCGAAATGACCTGGTACGTGTATGCTCCAGTGACAATCAGCAATCTTTAGTAGTATCATCATATACACTGTCAGAAATTTCTGTAATCAACAAAATTTGATGAATAAATAAGCATCCAAACTCAATACAAAAATTAAATCTATGGTAGATAAAAAACAAACGTACTCAAAGTTACCCCGATATCAGATACAACAAGATACGACAAGGATACCTTTTGCTTTTGTCTTTTTAAATTTAAAACAGTATTCATTTTATTAAATTTTATTATTTTTTTATGTCATGCCGAGAAATGTGGTTCGCTTTTTCTTCAAAACGACATATTATCGATACTTTCATGCTTGAGTTGATCTGCACTGAAAAGACATAAGTTATCGAAATGGTCATATGCAGAAATAAATTTACGGTTAAACGAGTGAAGAACAGTTGCAATAGAAATGGAATCTCTACGTTTTATGACATTTTTTTCAAGCTTCGCCATGAAGTTTCAATTGCCAGTTGAAAGGAAAAGTGATTACCTCCGAAAATTTGGAAAACGAACCTTTTGCACGGGGAAAGCTTTTTTTCTATTTTTTTTTTTTTTTTTTATATTATTTGGCGGTATGAACTATCGGGATATCTAGTTGTAACATGTAGTCAATGACTACATGTTACAACAGTCCTAGCGGAATATATTTTTCCTTCCCGAGAGATTTTTAGTAAAACTAATTGACCATCGTGAATATCAATAAAAATGTCACGAATGCCGAACAACGCAGAAGGATTAAACGATTCGCGGAACTTTGTTCCGCGACGAGTTTTATCCACTGCGTTAATCGACACGAGTGACATTTTTATTGATATTCATGATGGTCGATTAGTTATGCTTTTTATTATGTAGACTTTCTACTCAAAAACCGAGATTTTAGAAGCGGAATATTTTTTTTATTTCAATACGCCAGTTGTTTTCTTGACGACGACATTGAAGGGATATTTTGACTTCGCTTCATTAAGACGTCATCCAGTGACTAGAAACCCTCTATTTTCACCGTTGACAATATGACAGTTATTTAAGTGAGACAACTCGATAATTCACAGCTATCTATATAATAACTTTCCTTTATTTCGTTATTTACTCTTTGTCAAATGGCTCTTAATATAAACAGTATTACTATTTTGTCTACATCTGATATTATGTTATAATTTCTGATCATCTCTAAAATATAGTGTCAGACTGAGCGACTCATTTGGGAGCGTTTTACTTTATTTTTTACCATTGCATGTCTCGCACGAACGATTACATTACAATTGCATGTCTCTAATACCATACATATTTTTAAAGATTCTTTGAAAATCCAAGACACCTGTTTCAATCGCACTTTATAGTTAAAGTTCAAAACAAGTGATCCTTAAAAGACATTTACCTTTTCAAAAAACAAACAAACAAACAAACAAAAAACAAAAACAAAACAACAACAACAAAAAAAACGAAACAAAAAAAACCCACAACTTGTCAGCATCAGTAAGGATAATAAAGATTCAGAGGTGATAACAGATAGACACTTCCACCTTGTGCTTCATTCAGTTCATTGTATAATGAGCGACAAGTGTTGTCTGATCTGCCTTAGTGAGGTTGGGTATCCGAACCGTTTGCGTAAATACAAATACGTAATGGTGTATAATTCTCTCGGGGAGGGGGGAGATAATTCTGAAGACCATCTTTGTGTTTAAAGATACACATCTTACTTTCAACCTGACATATTGCTTTAATTAATTTGCTTTTCTCAATTATTACATCTTCAATGTATAGTCAATTGAATGCACATGTATATCCCCGACCAAACCAAAAAAGAATTTGTAAAACACCTAGAAGAGACAATGTAATGAAAATGAATATCCCCATTCAGTTCAATAAAGATTTTTTAGATTTAGAAAAAAAAGTGAGCTGTCATGGATAAAAATACCAAAAACCAAAAAACAAAAAACAAAACAAAACAAAAACAAAAAACAAAACAAAACAATAACATACAAACAAACAAACAAACAGACAAACAAAAAAACGAAAAAAAAATTAACAACAACAAAAAACAAATACGAAAAGAAAACTTCAGGCAGCTAGGGTAAGATGACAACATGAGTCAGGTAAATATTTCTCAGTGCGCTTCAATTGACATCATTGGTATTTCCTCTCAGGCATAACGATATCGTACATTGTAGGTCACATGATCGAATAGTAATATGTATAATATAAAAAGTAAACGTAAACATCTAGAAGTTGTGTTAACAAAACAAAGCTTTATTTCTCTTTTTTCAAGTATTTTATTGTGTCTTGTGGTATTGTTACACGCGGGATGTTGAATGATTGTGATATTTTGGTTGACCTTTCTGTACATTTTGCAATAAGTTACAGAAAACATATAAACAGAACATAACTAAGACGTAATACCCAGACAAAACATTACGCTCTAAGGATCACCACTAATATCTCATAGAGTTTCGTTATTACTCTATTTTGTGATATGATTCGGTGTAGCTTAATAATATGTGTAAGGGAACTCACAATAATACCGATATTGAATTAAATTGAACACCTTTTTTTTAAATAAATAGCTATATCGATTATATGTTTGTCGAGATCGTATCTAAATGTATTAAAGATGTTCGCTGTTCTTGTTTTGGTAATTTTGTCAGATTTCGGAAATCTCTGCCTTTATCCTTTCAAAAGCATGATAATTTGTTGTTCAGTGACCCCTAATTTTTTTTCCAGAATTTCATATATACATCTTTTGGATCACTCTGACAAAATTTTATTCAACTTGTGTTATTTTGTCATATTCTTTAATAGATAAACATTGCTGATGCTAGACCTATGTAAAATTCAGAGGAGTTCTAGTCCCGCCATATTTTGAAACACCTGTATCTCCAAAATGACAAAGCGACATTAGTAACCTATCATTTTTTTCTCTTACATTATCACTTTTTTCAATTTTCTAACCAAAAAAACCCACCTTAATCTGAAATTCTTGTTATTTTAAAATTGACCAGCCAACATCCTTGATTTCCACATATTTTAAAGAACACGGGTAGCTGTTTAAGAATTAAAAACTCGGGAGAATGAAAAGAACTAAGAATGTCCTGAAAATATTGTACTTGACAGTTATCTGCACTGAGGAGACATAAGTTGTCGAAATGCGCATATGCAGAAAATAAATTCACAGTAACCTCGGTATTTAGTTATTTGTTACCACTTGGTCGATGCCACTGCTGGTGGACTGTTAGTCCGCGAGGGTATTCACCAGCCAAGTAGTCAGTACTTCGGTGCTGACCCGAAAGCCGATTCTATTTAAAATCTTACAATATCTAATTTTTTGCAAATTTTGTTGAAAACTAAGGAGTATCTCCCTCATGCAAAGCTCTGTCCTTAGCTGATTTTGGCTTTACATTTAGATCATATTGGTTATTTGTTCTCTATCAGTTTTTAAACATCTTTGAGTTTATGGTCTTCCAAACATTTAGATTTTATCTGCACTGAGGAGACATAAGTTGTCGAAATGCGCATATGCAGAAAATAAATTCACAGTAACCTCGGTATTTAGTTACAGTAGAATAGTTATTTGTTTTGTTGTCTAAAACAGCATTGTTGAGGAATTAAAAAAAAACTTACCATTGTCATAATTAATTAAGTATGCAGTTCAAATAAGTGTGTAGTGTAAATAATTAATATTTACACGATTTCCTTTTACAAACAATACATAATTTGTATAGCGGGGAAGTCGGTGATTCACTTGTACTGTCGGTATGCGACTATTAAACTAGATAATTACATTAATATAAAGTACAGACCCGAAGAATATTTTTATTAGCCCTTTTCGTAAAAACTTGAACATTGGTTGTTATTGAATTGGGGATGACCATTGCCGAAGTCCATAAGGCAAAAAGGAAAAATCAGCTGGAAAACACTTGAAAAATTATCGACTGCAATGGTACTGACTTTGTACGGGTATTTCAAAAGAAATGGTGTATTAAACTGGTTTTATGGCGCACCAAACATCCCCTTTTATTGCGAGAGTGTCTGGTAGCAACTCAAAAGCAATTGCGGACCGAAACATCAAATTTTTCCACAAAGGATTAATATCTATTTATTAAGATCGTATGAGACTGAATTTTTTGAAGCCTTGATTAATGAGGTGGTTACAGAAATGAGAGGGGGCGAGACCATTTTCAGGACGCCGGGATTGGCCATTTTTAACTTCGGGAAATCGGGATTGTCCTTTTTTTAAATCGGGAATTCGGGATGAAAATGCCATCGGGACACGGGAAATTGATGTTTTTAGACCCGGGAAATCGGGATTTTATGTTAACATTTAACGGGATTGGCAAAAATTGGTTTCTTAAATACAATCCTCCGGGATTGGGACTTTTTGCAAAAAATATCCGTATTTCGGGATTTGCCGATTTTAATGACGGGAATTCGGGATGAGACCCCCTTTTGACCCCCTCAAGAGATAAATATAATAATAATAATAATAATAATAATAATAATACTAATAATAATAATAATAAAAATAATAATATTACAAATGTCACATGCCTTTACAGTTGTTAACATTAATGAAAAAATAAATGGATAATTAATGGTTACCAGTTTTAAATGAAGAACTAGATGATGGACATATCCCTGTACACAGTTTTATCAGAGAATGGCCTTTTAATACGGGACTTTTGAATCGTGTTCAAACCGAACAAAATTCTATTACTATGGGAAAAAAATCAATACATCAATACATTGAGAGGGAATCGCTAATTGATGAACACTGTAGAACTAAGGATCATATATAAGCTACTGTAGCGCTCCAGGTCAATTGTTTTTCTCCAATTAAATTAAGTAAAAGAATTGTTATGTAGGAAAAATTATAATTATACGCCTCAATTTCCAAAATGGTTTGTTTAAGGTGGTATTCATTTATATTTCAATAGACCAGAAATCCAGTTTCGTCTTCTTACTTGTATTTTAGGCGATCGTTTCCGACTTCAATTACACGACAGTTCCTATCTCGAAAGTTCCGTGTTGATGATACAATAGTTTGTAAGATATAAGGGATTTCCCCGGAAAATAGATGTTGAATCATCCAACCGGTAGTTAAACCGCTTGACTCAGCATTTTAAATTACATTTTGTTTCATTTCATTGTTCTTAAGCATATTGATCTTACAGTCAGTAGTCTATTTGTATTCGGCTTTATTCGGATGTTTATCGGGAAAGAGAAAGGGGAAGTACCGAAGAACCGACTTAACTCTAAAGTTTGATATACTATACCAATACAAAGTCAGGATGTCCCAAATTCCTATCGTAGATGGCTTTCATTAGTATTTTTGTTGTGATGTTCTTTGGTGCATTGTGAATTTTTATAACAATTCTCCTCGTTTGGTGTAGACATGTTGAGTCGTTCCAATATATCCCCGTTTTTAAAATCTGCAATCCCGAAAAACAAAATCTTTTCCACATCTACATCTTTGATGTGTATATAAATAACAAAATACCGATGTTACTGTGAATTTATTTCTGCAAATGCGCATTTCGAAAACTTAGTGCAGATCAAATCAAAACATTTTGAAATCCATGAATCGAAATGTGTGAAAAAACTGATAGAGAACTAATTATCAATAGGATCTAAAAAGGAAATCCAAAATCATCTAAGAACAGAGCTATGCATGAGGGAGATACTCCTTAGGTTTAACAAAATTTTCTTTATCAAGAGAGAGTACTGGCTTCTGGGCTAGTTGGTAGGAGACACAAACAGAAATACAAAAGTCTCAAAAACAAACTCCCATAATAGATTTCAGGGCGTCCCTCTTAAAAAGTTTTGGATGGGGGTTTCAATTATAAATATATATGTTTATACATATTGCTGATATTAAAAAATAAATTGTACCAGAAAACACGTTTTTCTCAAAATTGTAGGTTTCTGGCTTGGTTTCCATTGAAACCAAATGCTGCATTATCCAATACAACAAATTCTTATACCTCGTTTCAGAACAAATTTGGGCACGGGTACCCCTTATTACCCGAGTAAAACATATAGTTGTACGCCCAATTTCAGACCCCCTTCCAAAAAATGTTCAGGGTTCCCCTTTAGAATAAGTAAGGTTTGAACAGTAAGATTTTTAGTGTGCGGTTTAAACTCAATATTGAAAAATGAACAAAACAATTCATTTTTTTATATTTTACTTCATCATAACCTTTCGCGGGAGGTTTTTATTTCGTTATATACAAACCTTTTTGACATTTTTGAAAATTTTACTTCATCAGATCCTTTTGAAGGGGTTCTTTATGTCGCAATATAAATCTTATGGATTCAACAATAATTGAACTTTGAAAAGTAAGATTTGTCGAATGCGGTTTAAACTTAGTCTTTAAGATAACAAAATACCGAAGTTACTGTTTATTTATTTTCTGCATACGCGCATTTCGACAATTTATGTCTCATCAGTGCAGATCAAACCAAAACATTTGCAAGTCCATTTTCCGAAAAACTTATTAAAGCTGATAGAGGGATAGAGAACATATAACCAAAAGGATCTAAATAGAGAAGCTAAAATTTAGCCAAGGACAGAACTATGCATAAGGGAGATACTCCTAAGTTTTACACAAAATTTTGTAAAAATTAAATATTGCAAATTTCAATAAAATCGGTCTTAGGGTCAGCAGCGAAGTACTGATACTGGGTTGGTGAATATCATCGAGGACTAACAGTCCACCAGCAGAGGCATCGGTTTTCGGGTCAGAATCGAAGCACTGACTACTGGGTTGGTGAATATCATCGTGAACTAACAGTCCACCAACAGAGGTATCGGCCCAATGGAAATAAATAACAAAATACCGAAGTTTGTGTTAATTTATTTTCTGCATATGTGCATTTCGAAAATTTATGTCTCATCAGTGCAGATCTACCAAAACATTTGCAAGTCCATTTACCGAAAAACTTGTAAAAGCTGATAGAGAACAAATAACCAAAAGGATCTAAATAGAAAGCTAAAATTAAGCTAAGGACAGAGTTATGCATGAGGGAGATACTCTTTAGTTTTAAACAAAATTTTGTAGAAATTAAATATTGCAAATGTAAAAATTATGAAAACAATTCAGTATTTGAAAAGTAAGTGAGAACAGAACCGTTAGTCTAGAACGAACAATTCAAGGACAACTGCAGCGTCGGAAAAACAAAGAAACAAAGACATAACATGAGCACGGCACAGAAAAGAAAATGAAGACACACACCTATACAAAAATGAACAACGCGGACCCAATAAAAAAAAACTATGGGTGAGATCAGGTGCACCGGTAGAGTAAGCATATCCTGCTTCTTATTAGACACCCGCCGTGTTGACCATATCAATTCCGTTAGTAAAGTCAAATCCGGTAGAGAAAAAACAAACTTTAGTGGCAAAGAGAAAGATGGTGATGTCGACCGTAAAACTTTTGTATTGATGACCTCAAGTTATGGGCAACATACCCTTGCTTAAGTAGCCTATTTGTAAGCAACCGAGCTTTATCAAGGTAGTCACTGTATCGACCACAGGCCCTTAATAGCGAATGAGTTGGGAAATGTAAACTCCATACGCCGGTGCTTTTGGAATGTTGCTACAAAGAAATAGGAAGTTGACTATTGGAAAAGTGAAGTCATCGCGTTTGTAATATAGCCTGGTTTGTAGTGTACCTCTATTGTTGATTTCACGATGAAGGTTGAAAATGTGACTCATGATATACTTTCAAAGGAGTTTTTATATGTTCCGATTTATGAGTTAAAATTTGAACAGTAACATTTTTAGTCCTCGCTTCAAACTCAATCTTTAAAAATGGTCAAAAGTATTCAGTTTTATTTTACTTCATCGTGTCCTTTTGGAGGAGTTTTGAATGTCGAAATATGAAAATATCATGCACTTTAGCATAGGTAAGTTTGAAAAGTAAGATTTTTAGTCTGCAGTTTAAATATGATTAAAACATTTTGCTTTTAAAATTTTACTTCATCATATTCTTTGGAAGGGTTTTTTTTATTTTGCTATATAAAAATTTCATGGATTTAAGCATAAGTTAGGTTGGAAGATTAACTTTTTTTGTCTGTGGTTTAAATTCAATGTTGAAAAATGACCAAAACCATTCTGTTTGTTAAAAATTCTCATATCATTTTCTAGGAGTTCTTTATGTCGCAATATAAAATGTTATGGATTTTAGCATAAGTATGGTTTGAAAAAGCAGAATTTTAGCCTGCGGTTTAAACTCAATATTTAAAAATGACCAAAACAATTCAGTTTTTTTTTTTTTTTTTTTTTTTTTTTTTTTTGGAAAATTTTACTTCATGATATCCTTTCAAATGAGTTTTCTATGTCGCGATATAGATATGTGATGGATTCTAGTATAAGTTACGTTTGAAAAGTGAGAATTTTAGTTTGAATTTTAAACTCACTATCTAAAAAGGAACAAATTAATTTAGTTTTTTAAAAATTTTACTTCATGTCCTTTGGATCGAGTTATGTCCTGATATACAAATTCATGCGGTTTCGCGCAAGTAACTTTTTAAACTCAGTATTTGAAAATAACCAAAAAAAAAGTTTTTTTTGTTGCGATAAACAAATGTCTTGGATTTCAATGTATAAAGATTAGAAACATAAGATATTCAGTGTACGGTTACCCCAATTCTTTGTCGGTATTCTGATCATGTCCAAAAATGAAAAAAATATATATATTTTTGCAAAATATAAAAAAAAATATTGTAGTTAGCAGTAGTATATCAATATGAAATCTGAAATCAAATACTCTTACGGAAAACAAGTTATCACGAACATCAACATAACTTTGAAAATACAAATATATTTCAAGTACTTATTAAATATCTGTTTTGATCGTAAAAAGTAATGATAGCAAGGTGAGATTTTATTCACAGGAAATATTCAGTTAGAGACATTAATAAATTAAATGTCTCTGATTCAGTCAATGAAATATTATATCAAAATAAAATTATAGGTATTTGTTTCGTTTTGAACACAAATTTTAATTATATTTGAGTATTGAATCCTATCGCTTTTCGTCATCTGACTAATTGAATTGGTCAGTTGAGAAGGTGGACGTGAAACGATTCGTCCCGTCAAGTTTCGTTACGTTCAAGTAAGCAATCGGTTTCAC
Organism: Modiolus philippinarum; assembly: GCA_002080025.1. NCBI lineage: Eukaryota > Metazoa > Mollusca > Bivalvia > Mytilida > Modiolidae > Modiolus > Modiolus philippinarum. The sequence goes on along the minus strand of MJUU01066331.1, from coordinate 9,109 downwards.
GATCTTCAATCAGTCAGGACTATGTTGCACAGTACTGTAAAGACATAGATTCCATCATTTTTCATGAAACAAGTCTAACGTACTGAAACATTTGTTTAAATTCACAATTCAATATTGTAAAATTGACAAGTGCAAATAAAACAACAGCACCCCGAGCTTGTATATACAACCAGCATTGGCCATGATCGGCAGCTAACTTACCAGGCCAAAAATTCTTTGATAAATTTTGTTTCCTATTAGCGGTCAACTTGTTTGAGATATGAGGTATGAATATTAACGACTCAATTCTAACAAAGTTTTATTTCGATCATGTATGTAAGAAATATATAGATACAAAATAAATTATAGAAAAATTAAGAAAACTGTCTCTCAGGGTGTAGCGCTTTCATCCATCTAACGGACTTGTCAAGACTGAGACGTTGTTAGTGGTAAATTTATTCGGGAAGGCATTTTATGACTTAACGTTATTGTTCTTCCTACTTTCACGTTTTATCTGCATTTAATACAGGACAGAATTGTTTTAATAAAGTTTCTTTTCTGGTCTGTATGTGTCAATTTTCCTAATGAATTTAAATAGCGCCAAATTTGAAATTATCATTTTCCTGTGTCTAAATGTTCCCTTTGTGAGATTTGTAGGTATTCCAGGTGCCTAATTTGTTTCCAGTGGACACGAACTCGTTCGCTAATGCTATTTCAGGTCTGTCCAATGTAGCATTCTGGGCAGTTACTACAGGTGATAGAGTATATCAAGTTTTTTTGATTTGCATGTCATATTTGCGTGCCATGTCTTTGAACTCGATTTTTATACCACTCCTTTGTTCCTTCGGTATCCTTATGATCAATTAAAATCGCGAATTGAAAGTATCGTTCTAAAGGCTTTTCAAAAATATATGTGGTTGTAAATCTACGTTTATTATTCCAAAACAAAAGGAAATGAAATAAATACAAAAAAAAAACAAAAAACAAAAACAAAAAAAAAACAGGTGTTTTCTTATCAAAAAAATATGTCACATGTTGAGGTGCTATTTATCAACAGCAAACATTGGTATTCCGATGTGCACGAATTGTGCTTCTCTACTCACAGACCTGTTCTTATACTTCTTCGAGGCTTAACCTCTACATCGGCGACTCGTAAGAGATCACAAACTAAAATCTGTCAGATCCTTCAATCTTACTTGCAGATATATTGATCATGTTCTTTCCATTAATGAAGCTTCTTTTGCTATATTGATCCAATCAATGTATCCTGCAGAACTAGATAGAGAAAACAACAAATCTGCAAGAACAACATTTTTAGACTTGTTTTTCTATTTTGACGAGAACGGTAATCTCAGTACTACAATTTACGACAAAACGGACGATTTAAAATGTCAACATTATCGATTTCATGAACATGGATAGTGATATTCCAACTTTACCTTACGTATGTTTCACAACTGATTCTTTGCACGAGAGCTAGCACAAATTATTCTTTCTCATTAGACAAAGTTTTATCTTCGTGACCAACCGCCTAATGAATCAAGGCTTCAAACAAAAATCCGTCACATACGATCGTTAAAGAAGTTCTTCAATATATATCAATTCCTTGTGAAAAATTTGAATATTCGGTCTTAACTGTGATTAAGGATTCTTTTTTATTTAATGCTGATGTGATCATTTGTTTTACCTGTCTATGTCATTTCAATGGCAATTGCTGTTGAGTTGTTACACTACTGCAATGGAAGGGGAGTTTTTGTGTGGTATATGGTACTTCGAATAAAATAAGAAAAAAACAACAATGACTGAAAATAAGTTTCACAAGAAACAACCCACAAGAGAACTGCAAAGCAAAAACACCGAAAATAAAATGAAACCTGTAATTTAGAAATCTTTATAGATAAAATGAAATGTAATTAGCAAACATGTTTAGATAGAATTGAAACACCTTGTTTGGAAACATGTATTGATAAAATGAGACATGTTATTTGGAAACACGTATTGCTAAAATTAGACATGTAATTTGGAAACATGTTTAAATCTAATTAATAGAAATATTTTACGGAAGGATATGGAGTAACATGAGACCATAACACATATGTTAACTCCACCTGCAATAATTTTAATGAGCTGTAAACCTTTAATTTGGAATCGTAAGTTCCTTGTTAGGAAAACTATGGACAACCTCCATGAAAATTACGTCATTGTCCCTGCAGACAAAGCTTCTAACAACATACTGTTCGTGTGTAAGAAACACTATCTTGACTGTCTCGTTAAGGAGATGGGAATTGAGAGTTCATCAGGAAACCCTACTTATACTCCCACTACACTATCAAGGGAGGAGATTATTGAAAATTACAACTCTGTTTTAGCATCCTTTGGCATCAAAGCGGATGATGATAACAATCAGCTCCCCTACATCTACTGGGTCCCTAAACTTCATAAGAACCCATACAAACAGAGATTTATTGCGGGGTCTTCCAGATGCACCACTAAGCCACTTTCTAAGCTCCTTACTACTTTATTGACCGCAGTCAGAGATGGCCTGAAAAGTTACTGTGATAAAGTCTACTCCACGAGCGGCGTCAATCAGATGTGGATTCTAAAAAATTCTAAAGATCTTCTCGAACAGCTATCCTCTAGCAGTCTTACCCATTGCCACAGCATACAAACCTTTGATTTTTCTACTCTTTATACTACCCTGCCACACAATAAATTGAAAACAGTAATTTCGGATTTGATACATCAATGTTTCTGCACTAAAAACGGAGAACGCAGATACACTTATTTAGTAGTAGGGAAAGACAAAACATATTTTGTAAAGAACCACACTGAGTCAAACAAGAAGTACAGTGAGAATGACGTAATCAAGATGTTGGAATTTTTAATAGATAATGTTTTCGTCGAATTTGGAGGCCGTGTTTTTCAACAGACAATCGGGATTCCCATGGGAACTAACTGCGCGCCACTTTTAGCTGATCTCTTCCTTTTTTCGTACGAGGCGAAGTTTTTACAAGGGCTTACACAGAAAAAACAAAAACATTTAGCCCAGTCCTTTAATTTCAGCTTCCGCTACATAGACGATGTACTTTCTCTTAATAATCCAAAATTCAAGGAATATTTACACCAGATCTATCCCAATGAGCTTGAAATTAAAGAGACTACCGATACACCTACCTCAGCTTCGTATTTAGATCTTTTAATTTACATTGACGAAAATGGACGTTTGAAATCTAAGCTGTATGACAAACGTGATGATTTTAACTTCCAAATTGTGAACTTTCCCTTTCTGAGCAGCAATATACCTACCTCTCCAGCCTATGGAGTGTACATTTCACAGTTGATTCGTTACTGTCGGGCATGCAGTTTATACAGTGACTTTTTAGTTAGAGCAAAAACACTGTCCCAAAAGCTGCTTAGTCAGGGATTTGTTCAGCCTTTGTTACTTTCATCCCTTCAGAAATTCTATGGCCGTCACCATGACATCATTGACAGATATGACGTGTCTGTGTCCCAAATAAAAACGGACATTTTTAGCTAGATTTCACGTCTTCACGGATTTGACATAACCGGATTTGACTCAACCCCGGATTGACTCACTGATAGTGTGACGGGTGCCGCTAGCGGAGCAGGACATGCTTACCCTTCCGGAGCACCTGATGTCACTCCCGGTTTTCATGGGAGTTCACACTATGAGTGCCTTAGTTCTTAATGTTATCTTTTTATTTCCGTGCATTGTAGCTGTCTCACGTCCTAGTTTTGTCTTTGTTTTATCTGTTACCGTTTTTGCCATGTCTTTGGACTTCGATTTTTGTAGGCATCGCTTCCCTTGTTCCTTCGGTATTCTACTGCCGTTGTTTGATAAAATGATTAACAATGAATGAATATGGAGTAAATGCACACGACACAAAATCTCTATATATACATGGTAGAATCAAGCAATGAAAAAAACATTTTATAGTTTTCGTTCTTTCTGAAGTCACCACGAGGCCTTCAGCAATGAGCTCATCTCCTACCTCATAGTCAATTCAAGACCACTTGGCTCCGGTTTCAGCGGAATTCATTGCCATAAAATCAAACGGCAAAGTGTTCTTACAATCATCTCTTATGTGGAAAAATGTCTTGGGGAAAATGAAACCCGTTATTTGGAAGAAGGTATTGTAAAAAGGAAACCTGTCGTTTGGTAGACATTGAATCGATCACATGCTAAATCTATGAAGTAAATGAGCGGCCATTTAACCTTTTTACAGGATAGTTATAAATCAGGGAGTCATGAATTTGTGAATTTATGTGAACAAATATAACAAAATACGAAATGCATACTCTACTTAATATTCAGGGAGATAATCTTTTATTAATGAGAAAAGTGCATCAAACTGTAGAGATGAGTATATATGAAGAGCACGCCATTATTAAAAGCATAAATTGATATAAATACAAACTGACAGAACAGCATTTTAAACATCGAATAGAACTAGGATTAAACTGCTCTCAAGATTGAACGGAACTAGGATTTAATTGTTCACTATATTGTTAATACATCTTTTGCAAGGAATGATTATTGTGTGTTTTCAAGATGAGGGAAAAGACATCATAAGGCATAAGTAACGAAAATAATATATATTTGCTTATGGATGAAGTATTTCTTGTTGATCTTTTGTGTTCATGTTTTTGCCGTCGTCTACTCTCATCAAATATCCAGAAAAAGATGTAAATTGTAATCCAGACAAGACATGTTGCTTTGGTAATACACAATACACCATATCTCCTTTTTCTAAATACACAATCACACTGTTCGACGATCCCATTTCATAACCCGTGGTCCCTGTTTTACCATCAGCCCAGGTCCTTACCAAATCTGTCATCGACTGCGTGTTCACCTTCCGTTTTACCTGTAGAAATATAATAGAAAGTTTAATGGCAACACTGTATTTTTTTTTAACAATAGGTTTACGAAAAGTAAATAGGGATCAATTTTCACTTTGAATACAGATTAGAATGATCACTTTGAAATTACAAAATTTAAGTTATCACGATCAAAGGCATTTACACCGAAATCCTATTTTTAAAACCTAACAAAAGGCTTCAGAAAATTGCCGCTCCTAGTGTTTTCATCACACAATAGATTTTAACCTCATTTTAAAATATAAAATAAAGATGAAAATCGTCGCCTTCTTCTTCTTCGATACAAAAATGTCAGATATGCAAAGTAAAAACGTGTGCATATCAAAATTAAATTATCGAGGAGCATTGGAGGACAAAGCCGTTTGTTTTTCAAACATAGTCCTAACATTAGTTAACAAGGATCAAACTTCCACATTTGCAAGTTGCATTGTACCTACGACACCCATGAACAAGGCAAAATTGAGAACACCAGAGGACGGAAGACCTAAGACACAAAGCACAAACAAAACATAAGAACATCACAAAAATAATGCACTTGCACGTGAAATTAAAAAACAAAAAACAAAAATATGACCGACGACAGTGACATTAGGTGTTCTGGAACGGTAAGCATGTCCTGTTCTGTATACAGCACCCGTCACACTGATAGTCAATCAGTCCGATGCAAACTCAAATTTGTGAAGTCTAAAACGGAAAGATATGAATAAAGCTAAAAATGTGCGATCTCATTTGTGAAATCGACAAATGATATATATATATCTCTTGTTGCGACAGACAGGACTAAATTAACAATGGCTGAACATAATTCCTGACTTAGCACTTTCAGTTTCAGAGCCTCTTCTCTTTTCAAAAATGGTCACTGTATGAACAACGTAAACAAGCTCTATGATTCAACTGTAAAATTTTTACTCTCTATGCAGGAGAGGTAAGTATATTGCTACTGAGAGATGGAAAGTTCAGTATTGGACGGTCAAAAAAATAAATACCAAAGTTACTGTGCATTTATTTTCTACTAATGCGCATCTCGATAATTTATGTCTCTTCAGTGCTGATAAAATTTAATCGTTTGGAAGATCATTAAATTAAAGATGTTCAAAAACTGATCAAAATGATCCTGTCTGACATAGAGCCTAAATGTCAAAGGTCTGTGCACCTCAATGTTAAACAAAATAACAAAAGGTCAAGATTTGAAGCAGAAGGGGTGTATCAATTGTCTCTTTAAATCTAAGCATACTGGGATAGATTCGATGTAAATATTCGTTAATCGATTTCTATAATTATTTAGCGAAAGTACAGCTTCGATATATCAGAAGCTGAAGTATTTTTTTAGTACAAATCCTTGTTAAAACATTGGTTCATAGTAATAAAGGAAAAGGTCATCAAAAATTACCGCAAAAAAATTCAAACGGAATCCCTACTAAAAAGACGCCAAATACATGTAGTGTCCTCATAGCTTTATAAGATTCTTTTGATAATTTTTGTTCATAAATGGGAGTAATAACAATATAACTGAACAGAATTGTCAAGGGCCAAAGTCCAAAAATATAATAATAAAAAAAACAAAAACAAAACAGGTGGAAACCGACGGAAAAACTCTTTAAGCATTTTTATCTAATAGATTTTAAAGCAAAATAAATGTTGAAGAAGAAGTAGAGCAGATTAGTAATGGACCTGAAAAAAGTGCAATATAACGGCAGTAGAATACAACTCATGCTATTCAAATAAACCACTATCAGGGCTATCTGTTGCCCAGATAACAACAGATCTTTCCCTATACAGCCAAAGGTATGTTTTCCCTTGACTACCGAAGTTGACATGTTCAAGATGGTAGGTGTCTTATAAAAAGCAAGAAATGCTTACTCTTCCGATGCACTTGATCTCATCCGTGGTTTGTATTGGACCCGTGTTGTTCATGTGTGTATTTTTTCTGTCCGTACTTATGACGAACTTTAAAGGGGTTGCAGACACTACAAATCACCATAAAGCTTCACACAAAATATGAATTCATTACTATATATATTATGCCAGAAAATCCCTGCTTAAAGATTTCTGTACAAAGCTGCATTTGAAAGAAAAATCTGAAAACAGGAAGTAGATACATTACAAGTATGTAAAGGTGAAACAAAACTGTAAATAGGCGGTTTAATTTGCTATTTTCGCGGCAGTTTAATTTCGCAATTTTAGCAGTAAGGACAGAAGCCCGAAAATAAAACTTTTTCAAAAATGTAAAAAAAAATTTAAGACAAAAGAGTTATGCCGATTGAAAACGCGAATCTAAAAATTGGAAAATTTAGATTACATACGGGACGGTGAGAAATTGTCCCGGCTTACTCTACACAGCTTGCTTTAATGAGTCTTAAACCAAATCTCAAATCATTACTGTATACAGACACCCAAAATCCGTTCAACAGTAAACCTCACTTTTACTGAGCGTGGTTGAAACATTCCTGTAAAGCTGAAACTCAAGGCATCAATCTTTTCTTCAGAACTGGACCTTCGATACATGTTTAACATATTTGCAGGAAAAAGAATTAAGAGCGATTGTGATCATGATTGAGTTCAAGTCGCCCAGTAGTATCATATAGCAATGTTCCTATTGATGGTTATATGGAATAGGACAAAAACCTCTGGCAAAAGTCAGTTTATATGGCCACTACATGAAGACTCTGTAGCCAAATTTGGTATGATAAGCAGCTACAGTTTCTAAAGAGATCGTGTTCAATTAATGTAGGACAGAAAAATGTAGCAAACTGATGGTGAATGTAATGCTTTACTCGTTTTGCCCATTACAATTCAACTGACCGAAGTATACAGTGTCCCATGTATTGTCGCAGATTGTTTGTGGGTAATGTAGTGTGCATCTCTACAGAGCTTCATTCCTTTGTCTTTATGTTTCTGTTATATTTTGAAGAAGTCAAAAACATGTCAAAAAAGCAAATGATAATGGCAAATAATGAATACGTACTCTTAAAGTGACTTCTGCAATGTAGGATTTTCTTGTGTGTATGTGCATATGAAACTGATAAAACCCATTGTATGGAGTTATAAATACACCAACACTTTGTCTGTAACTTTTCCCGTAGTTTGTCATTACTCGATCAAAAACAACAATCTGCATAAAAATAAATATAAAATATAAATTCGTGTATTATATAAAAGACAATCAACAAGGCACATGTAAAGCACGGAAAATATACCAAAACTTAGGTTTATGAGGTTTATTCCAAGAAACCCAGTTTATCAGAAACGAACTCCAATGTTGAATATATCTAAAATAAAAACAAGTTTGCATTCATTTTTTATCGATAAATCAAAACTCCGAGTGGTAAAGGTGCTCTTACCGGGTGCTCTTACAGAGCGGAACTGACCGCAGCAAAAAAATGATTTGACTTTACATGATTTTCTTGCTCATTACCGTCAAAACATAAATGTATACAAGTCGTTTAAAAAAATTATGCTGTAAAAATCTGATGTATGAGCAACCGATATTTTACGAATGACGTCGTGCTATTTATGTTCAAAGCAATAAAAATAACTGGTGTACGTTTTTCTTTAAATATTGGTATTGAATATAATTCACCCAAGACTCACTTAGTAGTATATCAACAGATATGAGACAAAAATTTTGAAATAAAGGTAAATTTGTGAGTAGAAATTTGTTTTAAGTTGTTAACTCAAGTGCCTGTGTATATTTTTGTCTTTGTGTATGGAAGTGTTGAATAACCAATTTGCTACAAATGGAGAACAAACCCTATCTTGTGTAAACGGTCCGTATTTCGACATCGTCATGACAACGGAGAACGCAACAAACATGTTGCTTTTTTCTGTACTATTAACGATCACATTTCCAGGTGGTCCAGCTTTACCGGGATTCCCTGGTGGGCCCTGTACTCCCCTATCTCCGAGAGGTCCTTGTGGTCCTTTAGGTCCAGGATTTCCTGGCAGTCCTTGTGGGCCAGGAGGACAGTCACATTTTCCCGACGAAGACGAAAACGGTAGAAGGTCTGAAAAGGGAAACCAGTACAAAAACTGAAGAAGGGTACAAGTATAAATCCAAATAAATATAAACACACATTTTTAATCTTCATCTTCGGGAATATGACGGCTTGCATAAAATATTCTGTGTCGGGTTGTGTGTTCTAGATAATGTTATACGGCCTATGGATTTTCCTTCCTGGTCAGTAGTTAACTATGGCAAAAAGCCGTAGGTTTTCAAAAAACGTTTTTT
>MJUU01066327.1:41054-51075 GCA_002080025.1 Modiolus philippinarum | reverse complement strand
ACATAAATAACAAATTCAAAATGGCGGAAGACTACCGATCTACCTTAATCTATCGGATTCGTGAAAACAATTCATATGCACTGCCTACTGACGAGTCCCGTTGCATATGAGTATTTTCAATTTTATAAATTTCATAAAGGGGACGAAACTCCCAAGGCCAAACTGACACAAAAAGTGTAAATTTATTATAAACTAATAAATATTTTCAATTAATACTTATAATTATGATGCAGTTTTGTTTTTGTCAATTGCAGATTCAGTCAATACGTTTATGTAAGAATACAAAATTTCTATATTTAAATTTAAAAGTACATGTATATGTATATACATAACATTTAAAGTGACTACTACACTGCATTATATTTTTATTCAGAGTTTGGCATTTATACATTTGTAAGACACCCTGAAGTCAACATGGCCTTGGGAGTCTAGGCATTGACCAAACACCAATGAACCTCAATTAGCATTCAAACCCCACGAAAGGCGCAGAAAGCAAGACATATGCGTAAAAAGTATGGCGACGGCTGCGTGGCGTAAACTTTCATGTTAAGTTTTTCTGTTTAGGTCATTTTCTCAGTAAATATAAGTGATAGGTCAATGATACTTGGTATATTGGTTGGTATTGAGTAGTACATGACAGTCTGCTATGGCTTTTGTCTGTGACCTCAATTCCACAGTTCAATGTAGAGATTTTTTGATTGGTTTATTTTCTCAGTAACTATGAGTGGTAGGTCAATGATATTTGGTATATAGGTTGGTCTTAGGTATTTCATGATAGTCTGTCATTTGGCTTTTGTCCGTGACCTAATTTGCGCAGTCCACTTATCATGTTAAGTTTCCCAGTATCTTTTAATGTAAAGTCAATAAAAAAATATTTGGTATGTGAGTTTGTCTTAGATGGAACATGACTGCCTGACATTTGGCTTTAGCCCTTTACCTCATTTTCACGGTCTAGTGAACATGTTTAGTCTATCAGTATCTATTGGTGGTAGGTCACTAATATTTGGCAATTTGGTTTTAGGTGATACCTGACAGTCTGCTATATTTTGTTTGTCAGTTACTCCATTTCACAGTTTAGCGACCATGTTAAGGTACGTACATGTATCTGATTTAGTCAGTTTGAGTTTTCACATCAATTTTGCAACCAAGTAGGGATGGGCGAGACATCAATTTGTGTCCACACTTGTTAATGTAGAAAAATATCTATTCCATATGAAAAATATGATACTGAATATTCTAATAACAACACCACCTCCTGATGGGTCATTAAATGCATCCACCCTTGTTTGTCTGGAGTGCAACATTTGAAGTTTAACAAGTCCTCTTTCCCTGTATATTGATTTTTAATCCACTATTGTTCTTTGATTCAGACGACATTGATATAAAGAACATTCAACCAAGAATGGAACCTTTTTTCAGAGACACATTTATAATTTAATTGAGAGCAATGTTCATGTTGTCTGGAGGGCAAAGGTATTTTTAGTTTATTAATGCTTATTCTTAACAGTTCAAATGAAAATCTGAGCACCAAATAACCATTATTTGAAAGAGTGTAACCATTACAACAATTTTAAAGAACAACTGGGTCATTATTTTAATTTCAGACTCTTTTTGTAGGCGCTTAAAAGCAAAATCACATTCTTTTTTTAAAGAAATGCTCTATTTATTTTGTCTGGCCTATGAATATTGCTGACTGTTAGGTAAAAATAAATAAAACTATATATTAAGCTTCATTTTTAAAAGATATTATAGACATGAAATCATATCTGATGCTTTAATTTGATTGTTTCAACTACATAGTCAATATGTTGCACTCCAGACACATTTCTGAATTTTTTGTTAATTCTATCATGGTAAGTCTACTTCAAGGTTTGATTGTAAATAAAAAGTCAAGATTATAGTCAAAATAACATATACAAGAACTAAAAGGCTGGTTAAACCAGCAAAATATCAGAAAGTTTAAACAAGAAGGGCCAGAAAACGACAATAAAAACTTAAAACAATTTGATTTTCGGTCATTTCCCAAGTTTTTTCTCAATCTTTCTGCTGAAGTTTTCATGGTTATTGCTGGATTAGACAATCCTCAGATAATCTACATGGTAGCTTGAACATTACCTTTACTCTTCATTCACACTTTCCTCCAAAAAAACTTTACAAGTTATAATTTGTGTTAGGTTTTAGAAATATGTCTGGAGTGCAACATTTTCACTATGCAGTTAAAAGAATCAAAATGCAGCATTGATTTTGGCTTTAATGTTTATAATTTCATGAATAAATATAAGCTACATGTCTATATTTACAATTGTTAAGTTTACCTAATATTTTTGGAACTTGTAGACATAACAAATAAACAAATATCACAAAATCAAAATTCTAAAAAATCACATTTTGAGCTATAAAGAAAGAAAAATATTGAAAGAATGGCTCAAATTTGCCCTAAATTAATCAATGTAATTGTCTGTCTTAAAAAATCAATACTGCATAAGTCTTTTCTATGATTATGTTAAAAATTATCTTTTTATAATTATGGTCAATACTTGTTGCACTCCAGACAACATAAATGTTGCCTTAAATCAGTTATTAGTAAGTGTATTCACCCAGCTTTTTGTATAAATACTCTTCAGGCCTATTTCAATTCAAAAATAAATCTTAAGTTTTTAAAAAGTAACATATGGGTAAAATTTAGTTGTTAAACTTAAAATATTGCACTCCAGACAAATATGGATGGTGTAATTGATAAACAGAAAGATTTCTGTGGTTAGTAAAAAAAATTCAAATAGGTATTATTTATGTGAATTATTTTTATCATTTTTTTTTCAAAAAGGAGTGCAGGAAGGTTTATAGAGCAGGCAAATTCATGACAAATTTAAAAAGTCTGGAGTGCAACATATTAGCAAGAAAAAGAAGCAATTTTAAGAATGTAATTTTTTCAAAAGAGGTAAATGAATAAAGTTTTTTGCATTCATGTTCAGAATTCATTATATTTTTATAAAGTTCAGGTTTTGAATCTACATGATGACTTACTTTATTGGAATAAAAACTTTTTGATCCATAAATAAATAAAACATATCAATTTTATCATCAAAATGTATTTTTTGCTGAATTTTTGAAAGATAAATAGGTTGTTTTTGTCCAGAATGCAAAACTAATGCACCAGTAGCAATTAGGATAAAAAAATATATATTTTCTATTAAGTAGCTAAAAGTACAGTGCTTTGAAAATAGAAGGTATTCAAGTTTTTTCTGTTGCTTTTCTTCCAGTAAAATATATGAAACTTTTTTTATTTCTTCATTTGTTTCAATGTGGCTTTGAATTATAAAACTTTGGCCTATGTACAATACGGGAAAATATAAATCAAAATGATTATTTCAGTTTGAAAAATTGCCAAAAAAATTTTTCTTGGTGCCATTTTAAAGGAAAAGGAATATCTATCTTCAAGGTAAGACATATATCATTCATAGCATTTTCATTGTCGCAGAACTCACTGTTGTTACATGGGCATATTTTTGATAAATGATTGCATGAACATTTGCATGCCGAGCTTTTCATATCGTTTTAGCATCAAAGGAACATATTATCGATACTTTCATGGGTGATTTGATAAGACAATAGCAAATTGAAGGACAATTGCCATAGAAATGACATCTCTAAACTTAGTGATACATTTTCCAGCTTGGCCATACAGTTTCAATTACAAGTTGAAAGTAAAGTTATTATCACCGAAAAATTGGAACACCGACCCTTTTGAACGAGAAAAGCTCGGCATGCAACAATTTACTGCCATCTTTATTTACGTTGTCATGACATCCGTGCTTCCTGTTTTCATTCGTGTCATCATACTTGAGGCTAGCTGCGGAACCGTAGCTCTATAGGTCCTTTTGTTTTTTTTTTCTCATTTGGCAGACCATATGGTCCGCAACTGTCAAAAAATCAGCAAAAGGACCATAAGAGCTACGGTCCCTTAGCTAACTTGAGGCCGGGGTGCCTTTTGGCTTTTGCACACCGACACTATTCATTGTTTGCTATTAATCACAATGTTCGTGCTTTCAGCAGGACTGTTTTATCCTTATCATAGCAGTCGTGCCTTCGGCACGTCTTTAAATTGACTCTGCGTTGCTACGGCAACCCGATGTTTGCCAAATGACGAACGCGTTGTCATTGGGAACCACACTTTATTCTTTATTTATGTTGGTAATGGTCGCACGACAGTTGTATCAATTTGTTCATATTATTGGTGCCTTCGGCAAGACATTTTGACTTCCTTAATCATTAATTTACACATACGAAACTGTCTGTCTCGTGTGATCACGCGTTGTCTCGTGTGATCTCGTGTTCGAAAATACAAACGAGTTGTCTGTTTAGTTATACGGTCGTGCCTTCGGCACGAATCATACTAATAAAATGTTAATACTATTTATTTCATCATTAAATATCTTTTCTGGTGTGGTCGCGCCTTTGGCGCGACTTGTGATTTCAGTTCGAAACCTCGTATACAGCTTTAGCTCTTCCCACTTCCGCTTCAGGACGAAAAGTGTTTACAAGTACCAACCATCCTTCGCTTCGCTCACATTGGGTTGGTAAAAAAAAAACGTGACGTCGAAATGGCAAGAAAAAATACTTGACGTCACGCGAACGTTTGGAATGTGAAACACAAACATAAGTTCAATAGAATAATTAAATCTTTAATAACAGGATTATTTAGTTTATTTCATCACTGTAAAAATCTGACACACTTATCTTCAAAATTTGATTGACAGATTACCGGAAGGGAATTTTGAGGGCACAATATGGATTTTTCAGGGCGAATATCGATATTAGCCCTGAGGGCAAATAACCTGATCTGACTTCAGGTTATTATTTTACATGCAAAAAGGCTAACATTGTTACTAAATATTTGAAAATATACTGTATATGCTAGCGTAATAGCAATACGTTAACACACTAATAGGCGAAAATGATATCAAACAAAACCCCTTTCACATTTTAAATGTTTTTCCGGAAAAGGTTTTCAGCTTCGAAAAAAATGGAAAAAGAGGTTTCGGAACCTCGGACCCGATAAAATTTAACCCTTGCCACATTTATCATTTTTGTCAATGCACCTAGAAGAAACATCCAGTCCGGTTTAGAAATAACAAGGTTGGAGCAGACCAAAAAAAAAAGGATACAGATGAACGTTTACCGTTGCATTTTTAGATGGAAACACATGATCTAGGATCCCAGAACTCTTCTGTGAATTATTGTTTTGTTACCGGATGCAAAATTCTATTCCGGTGTCGTTCATTGCTTGTCGTCGATTTTGATAAAGCTATGATATGTAATAAATTGATAAATGCGTTTATATAGGATTAAACAACGTTTTAAAGGAATTTATTGGAGTATAAACGGGACCAAGTCACTCACAAACAAATAAAAGTCCGAAGGACTTTAATGATATGTTTGTCAGTGACTTGGTCCCGTTTATACTCCAATAAATTCATTTCAAACGGTGTTTAATCCTTATAATTCTTTTAAACTGGTGAGAAGTAATCAAATTCTTATCTTTATGATGCCAATAACACGGTTTATTGTTCTATATAATTGTCTTGGCGTAAGAATCTAAGGTGAATTTAAATGTAGTCCGGTCAACGTCGTCTATCGAAAAATAAACGACTTCAGAAATTGCTACCGGAAGTCAAAGCAGCCAATCATTTCAGTGCATTTTCTGATATGCAAATGATATGGAACGCCACAGCTGTCTTATGTGGAGCTCTGACATTGCTTGATGTGGTGTCGTGTTTACTTAATCATATTTTGTTATTATATAATATGGTTCTGACATTTCTTTATAATGTTGTAATATTACTCAATATAATTTTGATATGACATGATATGGTTGCGTAATTACTTGATATGGTTTTGGCATTATTTAATGTGGTTATGGCAGTAGGCAATGTGGTTGTGTCATTAGGCAATGTGGTTGTGTCAATAGGCAATGTGGTTTATATATTGCGTGATGTGATTGTTTCATTACGTACATGTACTGTGGTTTCTTCATTACGTATTCTAGTTATTTCATTACATATTGTGGATTTTCCACTACTTTATGTGGTTGTTTCATTACGAATTGTGGTTTTGTCAGTTAGGAAAGTAGTTTTATTATTACTTTATGATATTTTGTCATTGCATAATATAGTTTTTACATTTCTTAATCATGTTTTATTGTTACTCAATATGGTATTGTCATAACTTAATGATAATTTGATATTACATGATGTGGTCGCACAGTTTGTCATTATTTAATGTTGCTGTGGCAGTTGGTAATATGGTTTTGTCATTAGGCAATGAGGTTTTAACATTACGTGATGTGTATTTGACTTTACGTTATGTCGTTTGTTCATTATGTATTGTGGTTTTGTTATTTCGTAATGATAAATCGTCAGTTCGTAATTACAATTAATTTATAAGGTTATATCACTTTTCAATGTCGTAGAGGCACTAATCAATTAGGTTTTAGCATTAAGCGTTGAGGGTTTAACTTTTTTATAAGGTTTAAATATTACATTACATAATGTGTTTCTTCCATTGCTTGATGTGGGTTTGACATTCTTTGATGTGGACATGTCAGTTGTTGGATGAGGTTATATCACGTGACCAATTAGGTTGTAGATGATACGGGAAGTACATTTTCGTAAATAAGACAGAATGCTGTAGAATTTTGCGAAGATAAAGCATTTTATATTCCATTTCTAAATGTTAAAAGTTTATCTGTTATTCGTTTTAGTTACAGTTAAACTCATGTTTTTCATTGGGTTAAATGTGTGACCCGAGCTTTCTAAATTAAGAGCAACAACCCTGTAGGATTTAAACTATTTTCCACTTCAGGAATCAAAATTATAGAGAATAGTGCACACTATTAAAGTTGAAGCGCCTTTTAAAATTGTTTCAGCTTTTTATTTTATATTTCAGTACTTATTTACTTAAAACTGGGAATCTAGATTCCAACTTAACTTCTTTGAGTATTAAAATGTGTAATCCAGAGATGAAGGGAGATGAATTAATGCATAATGCACTTTTCATTTATATATTTCTCTTTTAATTATGTCTCAACACCGATTTAAATGCTATTCAAGAGTCTTTAAAAATGGTATGTAACGTTTAACCACAATAAACAAAAACAAAATGCGTGAATACAACCATAATGTTCCATTAAAAATCTTAATTTGTTAATACACATAAACATTCGGGAAGCAGTTTTTCGTCCGATAGCCACTGGTATAGTCATCTCAATAATATCTGAACTAAACGAACAGAGAATGAACCTGTATCGCTAACCTGAAAAAATGCTTAATAGCAAGTTTTCTATGTTCTGCGCTGGTGGCCATGTTTTTTTGTCGAATCGGAACGAAATGGGCAATCATTATAAAGAACTGTCTCTACACCATTCCAGTACAGTTTACTTTAATTTGCTTCTGAATCAATGGATTCACAGCTGATGATGAAAATTTTGTTTCCCTCACAGGATCCAATGTTAAGCTATGTTCTGTACTTGCTGCCATGTTTTCGTCAGATCGGAACGAAGTTTTTGAAGGACCTACTATGCAACTTTTCTGTAAGGTTTCGTGTTACCGGTATTTGCGTAGGGGTTATAGAAGATGATCAGAATATGATTTTCCCGTAATGCCAATGTTAATTTTTGTTTTGTGCTAGCGGACATGTTTTTGTCAAATCGGAAAGAAATGAGCATGCAATCTTTGTAAAGGACTTTCAATACACCATTCCTGTAAAGTTTGGTGAAATTTGCTTCAGTGGTTTCAGAGTAGTTGATGAAATTGAGTTTTTCCCAAGAGTTTTATGTTAAATTCATGATGTTCCGTGCTGGTGGCCATGTTTTTCGTCGGATCGGAATGAAATGAGCAATCTTTGTTATTTTCTTCCAAACCCCATTCCTGAAAAGTTTTGTAGAATTTGCTTCGGTGGTTTCAGAGGAGTTGACGAAAATGGTGTTTTTCACACAGGGCCCTGTTAAACCAAGTTCTGTGCTTGCAGTCATGTATTTTTCTGTCGAATCAAAACATGGACAATTCGTGTAAACCCGCCCTTCATATCTCATTACAGTACAGTTTAATTAAATTTACTTTAATAGTTTCAGAACAGATGATGAAAAATATATGTTTCCCATAGATTCCATTCATGTTTTGTCGGATCAAAACGAAATGAGCAATTATTGTGAAAGAAATTTTCGGCCATTGTAGAGGTTAGTAGTGGATCACGCCTCTTTGGATCCATGGATCAATAGGGCCTATGTTAAAAGCAATCCAAACTCCCTCAGAAATTGGCCCTTGCCTTGATTGATCGATCATCTGACATAATTATCATATTCATTGATTTTAAAAGGTTCAATTCTGTTATTTCTATTAGTGATATATTTTAATTGGTCCCTTAGATGTAGGATAATATAGTTGGGTTAAAAGTTACTCTCACCTATTTATTAATTCAAATAATTCCCACCGTGTCTTCCAGCGTCATGAACGCAGAGCACTGCTATAGTAGTGTAGCGGTGTGAGAGAGAATATATTTAGTATTTATTTACTCCATAATCCCTTATATCCCCCCACCATGATCTTAACTTACCCATCCTTATTCTATATAACCAATTGTTCTGTTTTACTTCTTTGTTTTATAATTAATGTCTATTGTCTTCTACTTTTATCATTCCCATCTTTTACTATGTTGTTACACTACTCCGGAATCTTTATTCTTGTTTTTCCCTAGCTTGGTTTTTCGTGCATCTTTTCCATTGTTTGAGTTGTCTCCCTTATTTGTACTTTAGCACTTACTCTACCCCTAGCCCTTGTGTTGTTTTCTAATTTGCTTCCCTTAATGTTCTGTTCTCTTGTTGTCGTCTTTTCTCCCAACCGTAACTCTTACCCCATTTTGTTTTTATCCCCCCGCTTAGCGAAAGCGGGGGATTATGTAATGCAGTCCGTCCGAATGTACGTACATACATACGCACGTGCGTTTGTAATGCTCCCCGATAGCTCTGGAACTATAAGAGATGAAAATTTGAAACTTGGCACCATACTAGAGAATGATCAGAAGTAGCGCACTGTGGATTCGGAATTTAGGTCAAACGCCCTAGGGGCAAATTATGGGCGAAAACGAATTTTCGCGATATCCAATAATTGAAGAAATTTCTAAGGCCATTTGGGCTAGAAAGTTGAAACTCTGGAATCGACTCGCATATTATGTAGCAACATCACTGAGGATGTCGGAATTTGGGTATGACCCTTCAGGGCATGGCCTCTAGGGGGTCCAAAAAACACCTTGAATCGCAGAAACCTTGTAATAAAGGGTATAAGTAACTCTATAAAAATTGTCTGAGTGTGCGGAATGTTTCGGAATTTTTAAATTCGCCCTCAGGGCGGAAAAATGAGCGAAAATGTATTTCGAAATATCCAGTAATAAGCGAAATCTTCTGAAGTATTCATGGTTGGAAGCTGAAACTTTGTATGCAAGTTCGATTGTATGCATCTCATTTATTGATGATAGCAGACTTTTGGTATGACCCCGTGGGGCATACCCTTAAGGGGCAAAAAAATGTTAAACAACCAGTACTCATCAGAACGACTGGAACTCTATGTATTATTTTGATTTTGTGGTTTATTTTTTCAGGAGGAATTATTGGAATTGCTCTTTGAAGTCGTTCTAAGCTTTTAGATTTTAGACCCCATTGCCAAATTTGGTAAATTTCCTGAAAATGTCAAAGACTAAAAATTTTTGAAATTCCAACATGAAGTTTTATAATTAAGCAACCTTTTAATGTCATCAGCTGGTATGAACACTAGGATTTCAAAAATATGATTCTAATTTTGGTAAATTTCCTGAAACTCTCAAAGACCAATTACATTTTGGAATTTTACCTAGCAACCATATCTTTTTTGATGCCTTATAGTTTAATGATCATTTTCAATGGTCAGATTGCAAAAAACTTTGATTTTAATTTTTGTAAAGTTCCTGAAACTCTCAAAGACCCATTATTTTT
>MJUU01066327.1:24005-40817 GCA_002080025.1 Modiolus philippinarum | reverse complement strand
TGGATTTCTACCTAGCAACCATATCATTCTCAATTATTTAGAGTTATAATGATGAATTTCAACTGTCAGGTTGCAAGAATTTTTAGTTCGCCTCAAAGAAGTTGAGGAGTACTATTGGAGTACCCCCGGCGTCTACGTCCGCGTCCGCATTTAGGTATATATCTTGGTAACTATGAAGGATAGGATCATCAAACTTTGTATACAGATGCATCTTGGGCTATCTCACAGCCTCCAAGAAAATTGGGTCTCTTTGACCTATATTTTCCGCTTGAACGACTTACATTCAAGTTTACGTCCGAGTTCAGATCTCAGTCACTATACATGGTAGGGTCATCTAACTTTGCATATGCATGCATCTCTGTTGGTAGGTCAGCATCCAGGCAAAATTAGGTCACTTTGACCTACATTTTCCGCTTGAACGACTTACATTCAAGTTTATGTCCGAGTTCAGATCTCAGTCATTATACATGGTAGGATCACGTAACCTTGCATATGTATGCAACTTTGATGGTAGGTCAGCATCCATGCAAAATTAGGTCACTTTGACCTATATTTTATGCTTGATTGATTTACATTCAAGTTTTTGGATGAGTTCAGATTTCAGTCACAGGATCATGTAACCTTGCATATGCATGCATCTTTGATGTTAGGTCAGCATCAAGGCAAAATTAGGTCACTTTGACATATATTTAATGCTTGATTGATTAACATTCAAGTTTTTGGATGAGTTCAGATCTCAGTCACTATACATGGTAGGATCATTGTAACCTTACATATGCATACATCTCAGATGGTAGATCAGCATAGGCATCCAGGCAAAATTGGGTTACTCTGACAATGTGCCATAACGAGGCGAACTCTGTAATCGTTGATTACCTATGTTTTATTCTAATTTTGGTTAATTTCCTGAAACTCTAAAAGACCAATTACTTTTTGGAATTTTACCTAGCAACCATATCTTTTTTGATGCCTTCTAGTTTCAGTGATGATTTTCAATAATAAGATTGCAAAAATCTTTAATTCTAATTTTGGTAAATTTCCTGAAACTCTCAAAGACCTACTATTTTTGAAATTCTACCTAGCAACCACATCCTTACAGTAGTGAAGATTATTTTCAAAAATCAGAGTGCAAAAAACTTATTCTTATTTTGGTGAATTTTCTGAGACTCTCAAAGACCAATTTCTTTTTGGAATTTTACCTAGCAACCATATCTTTTTTATGCCTTATAGTATCAGTGATCATTTTCCATAGTCAGATTGCAAAAAGTTTTGATTATAAGTTTGGTAAATTTCCTGAAACTCTCAAAGACCCATTTTTTTTTTGTTTTTTTGTTTTTGTTGAATTCTACCTACCAACCATATCTATTTCAATTTCTTACAGTAAAAATGATGATTTTCAACAGTCAGGTTGCAAAAATCTTTGATTCTAATTTTGATAATTTCCTGAAATTCTCAAAAACCTGTACTTTTTGAAATTCTTCCTAGCAACCATATCTTTTTGGTGTTTTACAGTTACAATGATTAATTTAGTTTCAAAAACACTTGTCTTTTTTTACAGGGGAGGGGTCCAAAAAGGTGTAGCGGGGGGATCGCAATCTTTGATTGGCTGTGTTTCATTATATTTGTTCTACTCCATTGTTATTTTGTGTTTCCTTTTTGTTGTGGTCTCTGAAGGAGTTTACATTTTTATACTAATAAAATGATCAACTAACTACAAATTACTGCATAGAAAACTTCCAACAAATACCTTTTTAGTACAAATGTAAATTAAAGAAATCAGAACTATGTACTTTTTGTTAGCTCACCTGGCCAAAGACCATGCGAGTTTTTGCCACCACTCCGCGTCCGTCGTCCGTCCGTTAACTTTTTCAAAGATCTTCTCCTCAGAAACTACTGGTCCAATGCTAATCAAACTTGGCCTGAATCATAACAAGGGTATGCACTTTCAAAATACAAAAAAAATACCGAAGTTGCATAAAAACAGCAAATTTCGTTATGCTGTACACGTGTTTCAAGGAGTATGCACTTTCAAGTTTTTGATTTTTATGTCTGTAGACTGAACAACATGGCCGCTGTTACTAAAAATAGGACATAGGGGGTTTGAAAATAACTCAAAAACCATTATAGATATAAAAAATCTGACGGGGTAAAAATGATCAGCATGATGACATCTACTCGCCCTAAAATTTTGTCACTTTTCAGCGAAATTTCCGTTTATATACCCCGTCACACGTAGTAGCGAGGTATTATGTGATACCCTCAGTCCCGAGTCCGCCTGTCCTTCCTGAAGGTTTCCGACTGATAACTTGTGAACGAAAAAACATAAGGTCTTCATACTTGGTATGTAAGTTGTTTACCACAAAACTCTGACCAAGTTAGATTTCGGGTTCAGAGGTCGAAGGGGTTCTTGAGTTATGCCCTTGAAACTCTGAAATTTTGCAAATTTTAGGGTTTCCGACTGATAATTAAGGAATGAAATATCATACAGTCTTCAAACTTGATATGTAAGTTGTTTACCACAAAATACAGGCTAAGTGTAATTTTGGGTTCAGTGGTACATAGGGTTCTGGAGTTATGCCCCTTTAAACTTTGAAATATTGTGAAACGTGGCGGGGTATCATTACTATTTTTATTTGTTACTTTTTGTCTTATGTATTGAAAATGATAGAAAATAAGTTTTACTTACAAAAATGGTCAGCAAAATCGGATTTACATGTCCTGCAATTTTGAACAAAATCTGACGACCCATATAGCAGTTATAGCCCCTTTTCTTTGAATTTTCTTGATTTTCATACGTTTTTACTTTTATTTCAAAAACTATTTGAGATAGAGGTTAAGTGTGAATTGCAAAAGTGTTATGCTTATCAAGGACTACAATTTCTACATATGTCCAGCAGGTTCGCTTCTCATCCAAGATGGCCACCAGCGGGGAACACAATTTAACATAGGCACCCTATGTGAAATGCATTCAAAGATCTTCTCTGAAACTACTGAGCCAATGGGAACCGAACTTGGTTACAATAGCCCTTGGCTGGTTTCATTCAAAGCTTGTTACTTTTGTGCTTGTACCTCATCCAAGATGGCAACAATGTTTGAATATCCTCTAAGAAACTGTAACATCTGGTGAACTGGTGACATCTGGTGATATTAGTATGGATAATTATGGATGGTCTAGGTGACAATGAATAAAACCAGTCACCAGGTGAGCGATACAGGCTCGTGCGAGCCTTGAGTTTTGAAACATCAGAGGCATTAGTACATTTATTTTGGAAATGTTATCATTCAAAGAATTTCTGGTTATCCATTTGTAGTCTTTTCGAAAAACACAATTTGATTATAGATGTTAATGTTTAAAACATAGTTTTTTGGAATGGCTGCTCTTGGGGAACAGAGTAACACTGTGAAAAATGTTCTTCTTATTTTAAAATACTATATTTATGTATTTAATGCAAGTATTCTCTACCTCACACACTACGGGGGTAGAATTTTTGAAATACTATATGCACATCGAAAGTTTTCAGGGGTATTCCTGACACCATCACAGGGGAGTTTTATACGTGAAAAATGTGGCTTGAAGCTCTTCTCAGTGACTAAGTGCACATGGTTTTGTTTACTATAGGTTCTCACGCTCTCTCACTTCTCTTGTGAAATATATATGTTTATATATGTCATTTACTCCATATCCTTTCATAAAATATTTGTGTGCTTTTTGTATCTGTATATGTTTATTTTGTAATGTTTGTTATCACTATTGTGTTTATTACATAATTATGCAATGTACCAATTACAAAAAAAAAAGAAAAAATACAAGACGCATTCATATTTTATTTTCTCCGACATACAGCAGTCATGTGTCGTAATGCTATCCTCATGCTGCCTGTACAATCATAATCCATTAGGTCTTGTGCTTAAATCGTCCATGGCGACTCTTTTGTCGAACAAGATCCTGTAATCTGTGTCTTGGTGTACGGTTGGTCCCTCTTTATTTTGAAATCGTCTTTCAAAATCTTTAAACATTGTCTCTGTTTTGTGATCATATCTTTAGTCGTATCAAAACTCTTCTTGAGGGAGTCTTGTACTTCCGATGACGTCATTCTTCTGATTGAGGTCACTTCCGGTGACGCCATTTCCAATGACGTCACTTCCTGATGACGTCACTTTCTGTCATGTGACTACAACAGTGACGTCACTTATGTTGCTCCACCGCACATGCGATTAATCTCGTCCCTCTCCTACTACTGGGGTTTACTGTTATCCTTTTTATTAAATTGCGGGATATAGGATGACTATAGCCAATTATGCTGTGAGAAATGTGACCGGACAGCCTATCTGCGTTGTAGTAGGTAGTAGATATATAGCCAGTAAAAATAACGTTAGACTGAGCTAACGGAATATTTCTTTAGCTCATTCGGTTAGGCGGCTGGCTGGAGTGCTAGAGGTCCTGGGTTCGATTCCCGGAGGTGACAAATGGCAATTTTGTAAGGAGATTCATAATCTCCGGTAAAATTTAGCGCCCAGCTAAAACTCCACGGTGGTTAGAAGGATCTAACCAAGGTTTGTATGTGAGATTTGTGTGAGAGTCATACACAGCAAATATGACGACTCTCTAAGTTGGGGAAGTGTGACAGGACAGCCTACCCGCGTTGTAATAGGTGGTAGATATATAGCCAGTAAAAATCGACTGAGATATCGAAATATTTCTTTAGCTCATTCAGTTAGGCGGTTGGCTGGAGTGTTAGAGGTCCCGGGTTCGATTCCTTGAGGTGTCACATGGCAATTTCGTAAGGAGATTTATGCTCTGCGGTTACAGAAAAGAAGAACAAATTCAATACGAAGCTGTCTGTATTGTAACCGGCCTTCCGCCATTTGCAGGTTTGGATTCTCTGTTATTTGAAACCGGATGAGAATCACTTGTTTTTCGAAGAAAGCGACGACAATTAAAATTGCTGTATTTTGTCCATTCTGTTTTCTCTGCACAGAAGAAGGACGCCATTGTTTTTTCTTGTATATTTACTCTGACAATTCAAAGGTGTCAAGATTCATTTGATGACTAGCTTGAGATTTAGGAATTTTCATGGACGAAAATACAAAGTTACTGACAATGATAGAAAATTTTACAACTGGCTCTCTAAATAGTTACATGGGACTTTCTGGTTATATTTCTCATTTAAAGGGGATTGTGTGCAAAACTACGGTTATATTGACTTTGGAAAGTACAACAAACAAACCAACATTTGTCAATTTTGCTAAAATATAAACAAACGTCGGAGTCATAACCGACTACAAAGTAAATATTTCTTTCATATATTTTTTTTATTCTTTATTCTTTGGCGTGAGTACTTGCGAGTAGGGCATGAGAGTGTGATTTTGAAGATAAATGCGTGATTCTCACGCCGAAACCGTTATAATTCAAATTCACCATCATGTGTCAAACAGCACAAGTACATGTATTAACAAAAGTCAGTGAAATGCCTAGAACAGCCCTTCAGTAACCCGTAGAAAAACTTTAAAACTTTTTTTTCCCTTGTATATTTTGATTGAAAAAAAAAAAGATCTAGAAAAAACAACTATTCATCCTAAACTTAAAGGAATTACATAACCGAAAAAGAAGCAGTAACATGAATTGATAATTTATCGATATCAAACTTGGACATTCCTGAGAAAGTTGCGTGCATCATATTCTAGACACATGCATTACATGCCAGTTACGGACACCTCAAAAGAACAACTTGTTGCAAGTTACGGGCATTTTCGTTAGTTTTGTTTGCTAATTTATGAACCATACATGAGTGATGACTTTTCCAATTGATACATAATGATACCGAAGCGCACTACAAATGTCATGTTGGCTATGATTTATGAATAACACTGGAAATAAAAACACTTATTAAAAATAAAAGGATTATCATCAGCAATGTTGGGATGTCTGTAACTGCAGTTACGGGCATCGGCCAACCGCCAATGAAAATGAGTATGTGAAAAGTATATGTTTCGGATATTATATTTTTTCTTCAGTAATTAAAAGCTAAAAATTAATACGATCTTCATGGTATGAGAAAAGACGGCAGTTCAGTGTTTCGGCGCCATTTCGCATTCACATAAAACCTTGTAACATTCCATCTTTTTGGATCTATAGATTTACCAAAAACACTCATAAAAAAAGAACAAAAATATACCATTGCGAAATAAAATAATCTCCAAAATAGGTCGTTTGATTTTATGAGAGTTCTAAAATTATTTTTTACAAATGCTTTTGACGGGAAACTATTAAGATTTGAATTTTTTAACATATTGTGACGGCATTTCACCGTATATTATTTAAAAAATTCTTAGTCAGTCCATTTCATGATCACTATCTTGTAAATCCAAAACGTACACGACCACCAGACATACTCATGTTATTGAGTGTTTTCATAATGCAGTATTCACGTCATTTTTCATCGGCCCAATACTAAAAGTTAAGTTATGAATAAAAAGAAAAAACCCGAGAAGCAAAGGCAAAGAAAATATTTTCATGTATTTCTGTAAACCAAGAAATATCATAAAAAATACATGAATCCTAATATTATGCTTTCCTTTTATGGGCTTTGATAAAAAATAAAAAGTGAAGTACATAAATGAAAAGTACATTATAATCCATCTCCATTCATCTCTGGATTACATACATGTATTTTGACACACACACACACAGAAGTAAGATTCTCAAGTTTGAGCAAATAAGTACTGAAATATAAAATAAAAAAACTAAAACAATTTTAAGAAGCGCTTCAACTTTAACAGTGTGCACTACACTATTCTTTATAATTTTGAAACCTGAAGTGGAAAATAGTTAAAATGCTACAGGATTCTTGCATCACGGGTTACACATTTAGCCCAATAAAATATGAAATTCTTTATCGTCTCATAAAATCTACAACACTCTGTATTTTATTTGCGATTTTATTTACAAAAATGTAGAACGGGTACTGGTTACACCAAATACCCCGTACCGTCTGCAACCTAATTGGTCACGTGATATAACCTCATCCAACAACTGACATGTCCACATCAAAGAATGTCAAACCCACATCAAGCAATGGAAGAAACACATTATGTAATGTAATATTTAAACCTTATAAAAAAGTTAAATCCTCAACGCTTAATGCTAAAACCTAATTGATTAGTGCCTCTACGACATTGAAAAGTGATATATCCTTATAAATTAATTGTAATTACGAACTGACGATTTATCATTACGAAATAACAAAACCACAATACATAATGAAGCAACGACATAACGTAAAGTCAAATACACATCACGTAATGTTAAAACCTCATTGCCTAACGACAAAACCACATTACCTACTGCCACAGCCACATTAAATAATGACAAACCCATATCAAGTAATTGTGCGACCACATCATGTAATATCAAATTATCATTAAGCTATGACAATGCCATATTGAGTAACAATAAAACATCATTAAGAAATGTAAAAACTATATTATGCAATGACAAAATATCATAAAGTAATAATAAAACTACTTTCCTAAATGACAAAATATCATTAAGTAATAATAAAATACTTTCCTAAATGACAAAACCACAATACGTAATGAAACAACCACATAAAGTAGTGGAAAAACCACAATATGTAATGAAATAACTAGAATACGTAATGAAGAAACCACAGTACAATGAAACAACCACATTGCCTATTGACACAACCACATTGCCTAATGACACAACCACATTGCCTACTGCCATAACCACATTAAATAATGCCAAAACCATATCAAGTAATTACGCAACCATATCATGTCATATCAAAATTATATTGAGTAATATTACAACATTATAAAGAAATGTCAGAACCATACTATATAATAACAAAATATGATTAAGTAAACACGACACCACATCAAGCAATGTCAGAGCTCCACCTAAGACAGCTGTGGCGTTCCATAGTTTTTTCTACAGATTTTCAAGTTAACATGCCCACTACAGATTCACATTCAAATATGGGATTATTCATAAACAAGAATATACATCATGAAAGCTAATTCCGAAGATAAACATGCTTTAAAACTCTGTCAAAACGATGAGAAAAATGGCACATAACATAGATGAAATGATCTTGGCAGCTGAAAAGATAACAAAATGTGTGTTTTATCATATTCTATAAAGAACAAATATCGTCTTAAAAATATCATCTCTACTCATGTTTTCTCACAGGGTTCAATAGAAAATGATGTTCCCTGCAGCAAGCCATCCTGGATGAGAAACTGATATGGAGGTTTTTCTCTGGATATGTTTTCCAAATATGTCAAATGTTGAAACTATGTTCCTTTTGGCTATTACCTTCCATAAAGTGCAAATAAGCAAAACATTTTTTTATAGGTGACCACCAAAGAACGATTTTGGCCAGGTTTAGTGCAAATTGGTTAAGTAATTCAAGAAACGAACTTTGAATGAAAAGTTAATGCACAATGAACAGATGGATGAAAAGAATTGACAAAAGCAGGCCCTAGCTATGAGCTGAACACTGATCACTCTCATGTTTGAGACCAAATATGAAATGAAATAATAGGTATTCCCAACTGTACACCAGTATTCAAGTAAACAAACAATCAAAATATTTTGTACTTTTTATTATAAAATTTATCACAACATACAATCTTCCATACTGATGATATAATTTAACACTCATAACTAGCTTATTGCACATACAAAACATAGTATCACAGAACAGACAAATTCTTTAAACAATACATCATTTAACAGTTTGGCCGACTACTAGTAGTATCACAATGTTTTGGAAAATAACCAGCTCCTACGGGCTATCAATGTAAGGAACCCATATTATTTGGGCAAATATTTTCAAAATTTCCAAAAGATATATATCAGTGATTTGGTTCTAAAGAACAGCACAAAAGAAAAATTTCCCTTATAATAGTATATTCATGCAATAAATATAATTTTCCACTTCATTTATTTTAAAGACAAGCATGGTGAAACCACCTTTTCATTGCATTTTTTTTCCATGCAGACTGACTTAAGTTTTATCATTCCTGAATTATGAAATAGTAAAGTGAGGTTTACAAATGTGTGTCAGAATTTTCAGATTTTTTCAGTTTTATCCTTTGATTATGGGCAAAAAAATTTTGTCTCATAACATCCATTGCTTGATTACATAAGCAGCTGATTAAAGGTCAGTAAGCACAATTTCATTAGAAAGTAGATTTTCTTTCTGTATGAAAGCAGACCTGAATTTTCCAAGTAAAATAGAGGTCATAGATAGCCTTTTTTCTCCATTTTTTAAACATGAAACAATATCCATAACATATCAATTCATAAACTTAATCTAATTCAACTTTTTCATTACCAATGCTTATTCCATTAAATTTAATCAATAGGGCCTGTAAGTCTCGTTCAATTTTGAAACTGCTGGCTCCATAAAATTTACTTGGAAGTTACATTTTGTACGGAAATATATGACTTTCAAACAAAACTTTGAACGTCATATTTTGAAGAGAAATGCTTTCGAATTGCAATTTTAACGTGAAATCATGGTGTCACATAACGAGACTTACAAACCCCTGGCATATTAAAAAATATATTTTCTTATATTCACCTTACTACATCCTTAATATAGGTTTACTGACTAATGTATTAGTGAGTTAACTAACAGAACTTTGATCTATATACACAACACAACACATATCAAATTGTATACTTTTTTGGTAGAATTTCTTTGTTTCTAATGAGAACTTTGAACAAACCATATTATTTAAGGTATTTAACGGACAATACTACCAATATCTGTCCAAATGAAACACATACAACAATATGATAATTTCTACACATCAATCAGGGGTCTTTTCAATTTAACATGGAATGTCTGTCATAAATATTTTTCCTTTGTTCCTGGACTGTTCCTTTCCATCGTTTCTGTTCGTCAGATACACGGTTTATTATGGATCTCTGTCTTGTAAGCTCAGCCCTGGACATCACTGGAGCAGTAGATGTTACAGAGTGTTCATCCTGTCAATAAAAAAAAATATTATGAAAGTCATCTATATAATGATAAAAAATCTTTTACATAGCAGTATATATGTCCTTCTGAAACAGGTTTGTCAAAATTATTATTATAGGTATTTTAATTGAGATCAATGAAACATAAAAATTATAGATTTTATGATTTTACTTTACAGTGTAATATTACCACCTTTCGAATTATAAGACAATCATTAGACAATAAGGAAAGCTGTATTTTATACTTTTATCAAAATATCCTTTGTAAATTTCTTTATACTTTCCAGCGAAGTATAAATGTTTGTGATTAAAGTCACTGCCATCAGTAAATTTCATTGCTGATATTGGAATAAAAACACTTCTTTATTATTTTTGAGTTAATTGTTTGAACAAGATACTAAAGTGTATTAACTGTCAACCTGATCCCAGTGCACAATTATAATGTTGTATGTGTTTAGATATATGCCTTTAACAATTCATACAAAATTATAAGTTTACTTTTCACTTGTTCTGTTGTATTAGAAGTTGCTCGTTATGAAAAACTTTTTATTCAACTAAAAATAAATTATTCCAAAAAAATATATTTTTTATACTTCAATATATCTTATTCAAAAGAAAGCTATATTTTTTTAATCATTCCACTTGCAATATGCACATTAGTATTGCATTCACATAGTAAGAAGTCCATTTTGTTAGTTTTGCAGTTTTGAATAAGGTAAACTATAATGTATATATTTACATTAGAGAAATATGAATATATTAAAGACAGAAAAATTCAAACAAAGCACAGAGGAAATACCCACTGCATACAAATAAATTTTTAAAATCTTTTTTGATATCAATATAGTATAACACAATATTGTTAACTGCAGGGAATCTCTGAACAAATGTACTGGTATATCAAAATAATATGTTATAAAATATGCTGGATGCAGGAAAGCAATGAACATATTGGTAGACTATCAAAATTACATTAAAAAATAAAGGGCTACGCCGAGCGCAGCATGATTCGACCGCAGCATGTCGACCACTGAAATTTCAACAAAAGTAGTTTAAAGTGACTGTGGACACAGTAAAGAGCTTGACACAATAATTAGATGGACACAAAAAGAAGCTTGACACAGTTATTAACTAGGAACAAAAAAAGGAAAAATTCAAACCTTTTGATCACTTACTGATGAAAAAAGTAAGAGCTATGCAAAATATGTACTATCAACTAAAACTTTACATCCATAGAAATTCAAAGAAAAAAATTCCATCGAAATCTGATGAAAAATAAAGTTAAGACATATATTTAGAAAAATTGCAATTTTGGCCCCTTTGACCCCTTGTAGCTCAGAAACGGTAAGAGCCCTGCCAAATTCATTGCCATACCTCTGAACGCTTAGATCAAGATGAATCCAAAGAAAAAAATCCCATCGAAATCCGATGAAAAATAAAGATTTGACATAATCTGCAAATTCCCAATTTTGGCCCCGTTCGGCCCCTCATAGCTGGGAAAGGAAACAAGTTATCAAAAATATAATAGTTGAGCGCCATATTAATTTTTCACAAGGAATCCATTAAAAAAAACTGCATCAAAATCGGACTTAAAATAAAAAATTTATTTTTTTGGAGATTTGCCCCTGTTGGGCCCCATTTATCTCGTGAGCGGTACATGCTACGTGAAATCCTTTGGCATATCCCAGATTGGAAATTTCCTCAGGAGCACACTGAAAGAAACCCCATCAAAATCCGATTAATAATAAAGATTCTACAAACAAACATGTGAAAACACCCAATTTAACCCCTTTTGGCCCCTTTTTTAAAAACGGTTGGGGCCACAATTACCAAAACTGAGCCAAGCCTTCCTTTTGTACCAAAGAACATTATGTTAAAATTTCATAAGGATTGATCTACTGGAACTAAAGTTATTCACCAAAAACTAAAGTGTCTACAGACGACGACGACGACGACAACGACAACGACAATGACGACGATGACAACGACGACGATGACGACAGCACCATACCAATATACGACCGCAAATATTTTTGCGGTCGTATAAAAACAGAATTCACTGATCTTGTGAACATGAACACAAAAAAAAAAATTCAAATTTAAAGAATAAACAAATTTTTATAGGAAAGTAAATTTTTTTGTCAAACCCTTTCTTTCTTTAAACTTTGAACCTTTAGATAATTTTTTTTTTTGTGGTTACAATGCATCATCAAGAGTGAAATACTAAATATCACCCAAGAAAGTGGAATCATTTGAATATCTTGCGTGTACATTAGACATTTTGAGTGTCTTCACTTTGTCGTTACATCTATATAAACCTTTTATTTCATTAATTCTGAAATTCTAAAATTGTAAGGATGAACTTGTCCTCATCTTTTTATAATGCCTATTTCATGACTTCTATTCATCATAGATTATCTCCCTTTCTAAAAGTTAGGAAAAGAAAGTTAGTATATCGCAATGATGTAAAATTGGTTAAAAACATAGGCAACATGCATTATATATTCTTTTGAATCTAAAGTGCTATTTTTTAGAAACTATTTCATATCAAAACCTCATTTCATATAGAATATTCTTTGTAATATACCGCATCTAGTCTACATACTTACCTCCCTTTGATGGTTGGGCATAATAAATCTGACGTCATCAGGCTAATAATGAAATTACATATTGTACTTAACATTTTATATCATCAGTTCCTGGTATTTCTATTGTAGTACCACTTACCAGTGGCATAGCTTCCATTAAATTTATGTTACCACAACAATGGAGAAAAAATGGATGAGGTGAAATTCTGACAGTTAGTTCTTATTGGGAACATGTGGAAGCACATGCTTCCTTGCCTATTGTGAAGCTACAACACTGCTTACTACTAAGAAAATAACTGTTTATATTTCTGTATTTTGTATATGGACCACTGTTCCAATTTAACATTTTCTCCAAATGCAATAGTAAAAATAGTAATGGCGCATTACATGATACCCTGCCACGTTTCACAAAATTTCTAAGTAAAAAGGGGCATAACTCCAGAACTATGAGTACCACTGAACCCAAAATCGAACTTAACCAAAGTTTTGTAGTAAACAACTACCAAGTTTGAAGACCTTGTGTTATTTCGTTCACAAGTTATCAGTCGGAAACCCTAAAATTCGCAAAATTTCAAAGTTTCAAGGGGCATAACTCAAGAACCCCTTAAACCTCTGAACCCAAAAATAATCTTGACCTGAGTGTTGTAGTAAACAACTTACATACCAAGTTTGAAGACCTTGCTTTATTTCCTTCACAAGTTATCAGTCGGAAACCCTGAAATTCGCAAAATTTCAAAGTTTCAAGGGGCATAACTCCAGAACCCCTTGGACCTCTGAACCCATAATGGAACTTGACCTGAGTTTTGTGGTAAACAATTTGCATACCAAGTTTGAAGACCCTGTGTTCTTTCATTCAAAAGTTATCAGTCGGAAACCTTCGGCGGACGGACAGACGGACACACGACTGAGGGTATCACATAATACCACGTCACTTCGTGTGGTGGGGTATAAAAAAGCATTATCGCAAGCCTGACAAATAACCTATATATTTCTATCAATTTCGTATTTTAAGACTTCTTCCTAAAAGTTGTAATTTATTGTTACAAGAGATATAAGGTACAATGTAATAACACAATAAAACATATGTTATACACGGTAACAATTTAAAACACAAAATTAAAAGGAACAAAGAGCTAGAGGCATTGTTGTTCAGAATCCAAACAATTCAAACATTAGTAAAACATCAATCTGTTAGAAATTTATGTACACGTATACTTCACAAACTCAATAAATACATATATATAATCAAGTTTATTGTCATAAGTTTATTAAACTAGAGGCTTATATGAAGGGATCTACTTCACTTTTAAGACTGTCCAAAAGACATGTGTATGATATATCTGCCCTCCGGGCCATTGTCTTGGAAATAATGGGCACAAAAGAGTCGTGAAAGGGTTGGTGCAAAAAATATTGGTTATAGTGGTTTCAACTGATTCAAAATTTTATTAAAAAAAAACACTTTTTAATATATTATTCAATTGAGTGATATGATGTAATACAGTCCCAACTAACAGCTTTGTAGAGCCTTTGTGACAATCTTTGCAGGATCTTGATATAAATATCACAGGTATGCAAATTGCCTTTTCCTTTTGAGAAGCCAATATTGAAGTAAAAATATTAATGTGTAAATCAAGATTTTTCATATATATTTCTGGTATACAGTTGCGTCCATAAATTACTTAGCATCCAAAATACTAGAAAAAACATAATCAGTAATGAATCAAGGGCAATAACTTTTGCATTGACTGGTCAGACAACTTCATACTTTCCATGAGAAGTTCTATTCTTGATATGCCCATCTATTTTGCCATATTTCATCAAATATTTGAGAAAGTTTTCAAGATTTGCTTACAGCCATTTGTCAAAAATAAAGGGCATGTAATAACTCCTTAAATAATTTAATTCAAACTTAATAAGTGAAATGAAATATGCGACAAGCTGAACAACATTGTCATTACAATTCATAAATTTTCTGTTAAATTTTATAATACATGCAGATGCTAAAACTGTTGATTGATAACAAAACGGGCAATAAGCGACAATAACTCTTAAAAGAATTCAACTGACAGAAGGTGAAAATTCAAAATCAATAGTGTGAATATTATTCTAAAACCTTGTTCATGATTGAACCACCCACTTACTATACACATGGTGTACAGAATAAGATTGGGCAAACATTTTCCTGTGCATTCAGACAAGATTGATAACATCTCTTATTATAATGTGTATTGAATTCAGTTTTAATCTTGTTGTTGTAATATTGATTTTGTATGAAGCAGCTCTGAACAAAATCAACTTTTTTCCTCAGAGATATTAATCTTGTTTAATCTGTTGGTTTGCAATTAAGTTGTAATTAAACGTGAGCAAATTATTTGGCTGGCATTATCATGCATTATATTAACGAAAATTTTACATTGGATGTAAGAAACTTTTTAATTTTATTTTTTGGTATATTGTCTTTAAAACCATCAATTTGTTACTTTATGTTAAAATTGGGCAGGAAGGAGCCAATCAATGAACCTAGAAAAAAAATAACCTGCAAATCCAGCTCTTTAGAAAATAAAGTCCCAAAATAGGGGCTAAAATGTGAACCTGTTTGCCTCATCTGATGTTACGTCCTAGGAAAGATACTTTTCTCAGAAATAAGACCTTAAGGGCAATACCTCTGATAGGACATTCTTCCATCATTTTATCCATGAAAGTTTTTTTCAAAGAACTTAAAATCTTTAACTTCTCTAGTTTCTGAATATTAAGCAAAGGTTTTTGTGAAAATATTTGCTTCAAATTGAAAAACTGTTTTCAGAGAATATCTGTGAATGAATTGTTTGTACTGGATGAAGGGTGGGTACAGGACATTCACATAGTACATTTAATGGCAATTCTAATCATAGCTATAGAAGGTTGGACTTAAAAGAAACTTGAACCAAAAGAGCAAAAATTGTAATTATTTAAATAACTAGAGGCTCAGAGACTGAGCCTGTGTCGCTCACCTGACAAAACGCTTCTATGCCATGCATGACCAAAAATGATCATGTTTTTTACCAATGGGGTAAGGTGTTTAGGTATGTTATCAATTAGCACCTGTGTGTTTTGTCTGATCCTATTTAAATTAGTAATTTTTGCAAAGGACCTTCCATACATTTAGTATAATTTGCTTTAATTGTTTAGAGAGAAGATTATGAAAAGGATGGTTTTCTCATACTGGGCTCCAATGTTAAACTATTTAAGCACTTGAAGCAATGTTTTTTGTTGGATTGAAATGAAATGTGCAATTTTTGTAAAGTACCTTCAGTCATCATTCCTGTAAAGTTAGGTTGAATTTGCTTCAGTGGTTTCAGAAAAGTAGATGAAAATGTGATTTTCCCATAGGGTCCAATAATAAACTATGTTCTGTGCTGGCAGCCATGTTTTCTAACGGATTGTAACGAAATGGGCAATCTATGTTTAGGACCTTCTATTCATCCTTCCTGTAAAGTTTGGTTGAATTTGCTTCTGCAGTTTCAAAGGAAAAGATGAAAATGTGGTTTTTCCCATAGGGTCCAATGTTAGACCTAAGTTCCACACTGGCGGCCATGTTTTTTATTGGATCAGAACGAAATTAGCAATCATTGTAAATGACCTTCCATTCATCATTCCTTTAAAGTTTGGTTGAATTTCCTTCAGTGGTTTCAGAAGAGTATATGAAAATGTGATTTTCCCATAGGGTCCTATGTTAAACCATGTTCCATGCTGGCAGCCGTGTTTTTTGTTGGATCGGAACAAAATGAGCTAAGGACCTTAAGTACATCACTCCTGTAAAGTTTGGTTCAATTGTCTTCAGTAGTTTCAGAGCAGAAGATGAAAATATGATTTTTCCCATAGGGTTCATTGTAAAACTTAAGTTCTGCGCTGGCGGCCGTGTTTTTTGTTGGATCGGAACAAAATGAGCTAAGGACCTTAAGTACATCACTCCTGTAAAGTTTGGTTCAATTGGCTTCAGTAGTTTCAGAGCAGAAGATGAAAATATGATTTTTCCCATAGGGTTCAATGTAAAACTTAAGTTCTGCGCTGGCGGCCATGTTTTTTATCGGAAAGGAACAAAATGAGCAATCTTTGTAAAGGACTTTCCATACATCATTCCTGTAAAGTTTGGTTGAATTTGCTTCTGTTATTTCAGAGGAGTAGATGAAAATGTGATTTTCCCATAGGGTCCCATGATAAACTATGTTC
>MJUU01066324.1:11261-22472 GCA_002080025.1 Modiolus philippinarum | reverse complement strand
GCTTTTGAGTCATATCTCAAAAAGTAAGCTGGTGATGGACTGAAGTACTCTCCAAACACCCCCTCCATTTGCATCGTTCACACAAACTTGTGAACCTACCGACTCTTCTTAGTCCGATTACATTCTCTCTTCAAAATAAAACATGCCAACATAAGCATTACCTGAACGCAATGGTGGAACAGGGCTAATTTTTAGATCTAGCCAACTAAATTTGGGAATATTTCTATTCTTTTTCTATTAATTGCTTCAAATTGTCGACGTGTACGTCTCGTTTATAAAAACAAAATAACTGGTATGTAAGTATGGCATATGGAATAATCTTCACAAAGATCCTACATAATCGCCACTTCTATACTCAATACATTTTTTTTAAATCACAAATATTACTCCTAACCCTCCAAAACATTGACGAAAATTTTAAGATTTTTTCATGAAATTTTGTAAGTTCAATGGTCCATAAAACCTCGTGTGCATCTCAAGTCATAATTCTTACACTTTACGTACCTTTCTGTTTAGGTTAAAAAACAATATTTCACCGTTTGATCAAGAAAAATAATTTCTGTACCTAACAACACAGAATATATTTCTCGCAAAAGGGAGATGATTCGCGGGAAAGTCAATTTACTATGACGTCTCAATGAAAAGACTGAGAAAAGTACATTTCGGTTTGAAAATCAAGTAAATTCGCATCCGACTCGATAATCGCAATATGCGCAGATCGAATGCGCCGTGTATTAGTATCGATCTACCTTTAATTCTCAGGAAGGCAGGGATAATAGAAAAAAGAAGGGAAACGGGGAATGTGTCAAAGAGACAAGGGATAAGTCTGAAAGCTGAAACCGTGACATTGTTTTAGAAAAGTGCTTTATACGTCATCAAGTACTAATTTCCCTTTAACTCCGAATCATTTTAATTACAGCAAAATTTTCTCGGTATTCCATCTTACTGTTGTTTGGTTGGTGCCTCTGAACATGTTAAGGTAGATCGACACTAATACACTGTGCTTTCGATTGGCGCATTTCCGAAACACAAGTCGGATGCGGAATTGACTTAATTTTCAAGCCGGAATATTCCTTATTTGGCCTTTTCATTGTGACGTCAAAATAGATTGACATACACTTTCCCGCGAATTAGCTCCCCTTTCCCGTAAATATTGTCTATTTCGTAAATTATATAAAATATCTCTCTTAATCAAACGGCGACATATCGAATTTTTAAGCTCAACATGTTGCTAAAGTGTATACCCCTGAAATATCAAAAAATGAAGAAAAAAAATCTATGTGATATTTATTTCATATGAAAGCTAAACAATAAGCATGTCCTGACAATTTCCTATACGTTCTTTGTAAATATTGCTGAAAAATACTGAATTTGGCCTGATTTTCAAAGCCTGGTAACAGGAAAAGATGATTGGTTGCATATTGTTTTTATCTTATTTTTTGAAACAATGGACTAAGACCTACAAAATATCATAAAATAAAAACTTCTCTCTGATATTTTTATTGGGCTCGAACTACCTTAAGCCATTGGTATCATTACCGATGGTATGGATATAGAGCTAGGAATTTCGAATGAGGGGATTATGATATTTTGGACACGACGTTCAGAAGTGAATTCCAAAAAAACAGAAGTTACTGTGATTTAGTTTCTACATATGCAAATTTCGACATCTTATGTCTCTTCAGTGCAGATCAAATCAAAACATTTGGAAATACTTAAATCGAAACGTGTAAAAGCACTGGGTTGGTGAATACTCTAAGGACTAATAGTCAAGTACAGTGGTAACAAAAAAATACTGAAGTTACTGTGAATAAAGTTTCTACATATGCGCATTTCGACAACTTATGTTTCTTCAGTGCAGATGTTTTGTTCAAAGTCACTTGTGGCGGTATTAGCCAATGGAAAGTAGCTATTGATTCAGTAATAAATACATATTGGAATAACATAAGCAACTAAAAGATATATAATCAGATCTTCACGATCCCAACAAATAAAAGTCGAAATATTGAAAATATTGAAAATCCCGGATATTTCCATTTTTCAAAAATTTTGACATTAAAAATAAAAATTTGTGAACTTTAACTGTGTTAATATCAACCTTTTATCCCAACCGATAAATTAGGTACAAAAAGTAGTTAAAGTTCATAACATGAAATGAATAGTAAAAAATTGCCATTTACCAGTGGAGTTGACACTCATGACGTAACTTTGGTAGCTAATTGTCATAGAAAAATATTTAACAGGGTAACATACTTAATTTGGACCCCGAATTTTCTTGTCCGAGAATTCAGTGATAACTGGAACAAAAAACTCAATTCAGGACTTTTCTTTATGTTTTAGTAGCGCAAGAGTATACATTAACCTTAACTTTCATGGTAGTCTCGAATATATTATAAACATAATGCCCTTGGATGAAGGTGTTAGGGTAGATTAACACACGAGGTAAAAATTATCACCCGAGACAACGTCGAGGGTGATAATTTTTCACCGAGTGTGTTAATCGAACTAACACCTTCATCCAAGGGCATTATGATTCTTATTATACTGAATGCTTAATGCACACAATAAGTCTCCGATGTACGCTTTGTTTGAAAATAATAATAATAATAATAATAATAATAATAATAATAATTTTTTATACAACATTCAAAACACATTACAATTAAATAGTACTGTTTTACTATTGTATCGAACTGTGGCAAAATCGCTTTTACCTGCAATTAAATTTGTGACAAGGTCCTTTTTCATATATAAGGTTACTTTTATTTTACAAATGAATACATTTATAACTGAGACAGCTTTAATTATTGTTGTCAACAACAAAAGTGATGAGAAAATAAGAAATAAATAAAAAGACGTCATCGATCGGAGCGGGTGTTAATTTACACATTAACACATGTTGCTAACGATTAACACATGTTGCTAAAGATGGGCGTGGCTATTAAGACGTTACTTAAAATTAACAAATGCCGGTTATCCAATGAAATAACCGGATAATGTAAAAAATTTGCATAAAGTATAATAATGCTGATTGTTACCTTCGGTGATAAACCACTCGGACCATTCACTTGCTTTATGATTTATATTACAATTGTAACAGTTTTAGGGAAGTATTTATGTTTCAATGGAAAGTCAATGGTTCTTTGATTGTTCACGGGCAACTTGTACCATTGATGTGCCGACAGATAGTAATCTGAAAAAAGTTTACAGGTGACATTTGCACGAGTCTGATCTCGGAAGTTCTGACATTTATAACAAGTTGTAGACGTAGAGTGACCTTCTGTTGTCATCTGGCTGTTAAGTTCAAAACGTAGTAATACTGGAAAGCATTTTTCGGTACAGGGTATCTAGTCATCTTCGTTTAGTAAATGTCTCTTACCTTGGTGCAAACTTGCCCTTCCATGTGTTTATCTTTTGTGGATTCATGACAGTAACAGTTGCGCCCTAAAAAGACAGCTATGCTGGTAATGACATCATATTAGAGTTTGTCAAAGATACAAGTAAATTTTCTTTACGTCATAGGGTCCTCGATGACATCGAAATGCTCTTCTGATATAACATGCACTTTGCATTTTGGTAATACCATGTAAAAATGTTGATCTAGTAGATCCCTTTTTGTATTGAAGATAACGGTATATTAACGGGATAATAGAGTTCTGTTGCCACTCTTTCTGGGTGAACTTGTCAATTCGAATGGATTTCTATTGCTCGTGTCCGTCGATTTTCGCTATAGCTGTCATGGTGGCTTTTGTACATCAAAATTCGGCATCGTTTTTTTTTAAATCTGAATGATACATCGTTTATCTATCAAGAATATCACACTATCAACGTAATCACATCGACCTTTTTCAGTTCCTTTAATAGAAAGGCCAACATGTTTAACTATATACTCTGGTCTAAGTTGAACTGTTCATGGAACCATTTGTCGACATCAGACAACACTCGACACTTTTCCCTTAAAACAACGGATATACTAGAACAATGGTTTATCCTCAGCCTCTTTAACATAGACTGCAAATGTAAGTCATGGTTAAGGTAAGCGATGAAGAGCAAAATAGTTTGGAAAAAGTATTTTGAAAATGACAAAATCTAATAAAATATTGTACAAAGATATCACTATGAAATCTTAAATTTTACAAATTATTTGTAAAAAAAGCTGATAATATGCGTTTTTGCTTAAAAATGTGTCAAAAGGGTTAAGCAGTTTGCTTGTAAATTGTGGCATGTGATTGTAGTTCCTGGCCATTGTAGGTGTTTGCTGTTTTCCTGTTTTTGTAACTAATGAATAAAATAGAAAGAAAAGTAGAGTGGTTTGAAAAAAAAATCAAAATACCCGTTTTCTCTATTTGTGCGTTAGAAAGATATGATAATTTGAAAAAAGTTATTAAAAAAACATGCGCGACCGACTCCCCTTTTTTATTTATCTTGTTTTGTTTTATTTTGCGCCAATATCATGATGTAACTTTTTTCTGAAAAATGAAAAAAATCTATGTACAAAAATCTAAAGTACGCATTAACCTTATTAAATTTATATAGGAAGCTTCTCTTCCGTGTAAGATTGGAATCTTCTTTTCCGTGTCAGATAGAAAGACGCTTTCTTTGTTCGCTTTCACTGTAAGCATTAAGGAGCTTCTATCACGCTTCCGTACAAATCATTTGTATCAGTTCAATAGGAAGCTGGAAAGAGATTCGCAATAGGATATGTTATTTCGTTTCCTTATTTATCTTTGAGTATATGGTCTTCCAAACATTTAGATTTTATCTGCACTGATGAGACATAAGTTGTCGAAATGCGCATATGCAGAAAGTAAATTCACAGTAACCTCGGTATTTAGTTATTTGCTTTTAACAAACAGTACTTGGTAGGTTCCAAATTCTGCTTCTATGAATCAGGGACATCAGCAATCACTTACAATCAAACCTACAATACACGGTCAATTTCAGAAGAACATATTTATGCAGACTCGGAGATGAAAGCATTTTCACTTTAACATTGAGTGTTGGGTAAAATCAAAATAATTCTTACTGAACAGCAGACGCACTGGCTGTTGCATAGAAGACTGAATCACCTGCCCCTACCAATTTCTCCCTTTTTCCAATAGCAATTAAAACTCGTTGTTCCGGTTGTGCCATCCACCATTATTTCTTTCTTCTCCTTATCTCATTTGTTTTATTGATCAACTTGTTCTCGTTTTAATATAGCTGAAATATTGCTCACTAGACATTAAGCTCTAACTTATCAATCAATCAATATATAACATATTTGTATGTTTTAATGGTTTATTTATTTATTTATTTATTTATTTATTTTTATTTTTTTATTTTTTATTTTATTTTATTATTTTTTTTTTTTTGTTTTTATTTATTTTTTTTTTTTTTTTTTGGAATAAACAAAATACCGAAGTTACTGTGATTTCATTTCTACATATACGCATTTCGACAACTTATTTATCTTCAGTACAGATCAAATCAAAACCTTTGGAAATCCATTACGAAGAATCGTCACCTTTAACGCCCAAATGCACTTCTGCAGAGAATGAATGTCCAGAAAGTTTGATGTTTGATGATTTTCAAACTGAGTCCACCAAATACTGAGTAACCATCATTAAGTAAGTGCTATTACATGGTTGTGAAGAAAGGATGATTACTTCCGAACGTTTCGTCTTATGAATTTCAGCCTTTCAAATGTTCTGATCTTATCTTCAATGAAGAAACATATATTGCCATCAGAAGAAAATAAAATGTTCTGTACAAAATAGCCAAACCCCAAATTCAAAACATTTCATTTCTTCTGGTCGCCATTTCGACAATCTCATCAATATTCTGCAATATTGCAGCATTTTTCTGCTCTTTTTCACAACCAAAAGGAACTTTTGCTATCTGCCTGCCTGTTGTCATCCAGTATCAAGTATATCACTACTCGTCATATACATTTATATGACGAGTTGCGGCTTAGATACCCATATACAATGTAGCACGTGCTTCAACATTCTCACAATGGTTTGCTTCAATTTCATGAATTTGGTGGTAGAAACTTTAATGTCTCAAATGAGCCAAGTGTGCAAGGGGAACAATTGAACAGGGAAATAACGTTTGTGTTATTGATGGTGGGTTTAACCTAGCGTCATAAGGTTTTTTTCGGATCTACACGACAGGTCAGAGGACTACGTAAGTACATCCTACTGCAATACATTTCGTGACAGTTATTCTACTGTAATAGTAAAAATGGCATACAGTCATATTAAGTGGCCCACAAAAGAAGAAAAATTGTACATATCAACTGTTTTGACTCATATTTCATTTACTCTTATACAAACGTGACAGAATTTTCAAACTATTTAATCGTTAAGAGTCTTTGGAAAATAAGCATCACCTCGCTTGTTTCAATGTAAACTTTAGTTTTTCCTTTTTTCTTACTCACAAAACATGACAATTTGCATTAACTATATTTACCCAAATGACGATGTGCATTAACTGTATTTACAGAGATGAAAATGTGCATTAACTGTATTTACACAGTAATCAAAAATAGTAGCCCAGTAACCAAAAATATATCATATGATTAAAAACAGCAACAATGACAAAAAATCATAAATTGCAAAGTTTTACATTGGACAGTATGTTAAGATGATTTTGAACTACTTCTGCACCAAAGGTTTAGGGGCTTCTTTTTTCAAAAGTAGTATGCAATACGTTTAAGAACTGGCAATAGTACTTTCACTTTATAGATTCTCTATTTTTGATGCAAATTCAGTAACCTAAAAGGGATACCGGAGCTATAACCGACGTGGTTTCACCAACTCAGTAGATCGGTACTTTCATGTTCAGGGCCTAAAAACTTATTTTTATTTGGAGCTTGCAATATCTAAATTTTACAATTTTTTTTTAAAAACTAAGGAGTATCTCCATTGAAGTAATATTTCAATTTTATCTGCTCTAAAGGGAAATAATTTGTCAAAGCAAATCTCAAAGACTAACTATACAGCAACTTTTTGTTCTTTTTTGAACTGAGGAAGAAAAATCCTCTTTATTCTGTGACATCACCAATATTTTTATAAGTTTCTAGTAAGCTTTTAGAAGAACAAAAGCCAGTATCTATTTTAATTCATGACATAACAGTTAAAACAACTGACATGTCATTGAATATTTAAACTTTGGTATATATAATATGGTCCAGTAAACGCGTGATCTCAAAACTTTCATGTTTCATGTTTCTGGACGATCCCGCATTCATGAGTAAAAATAACATGGACATCTAGCAATGGATTCCGCTCAAATCGGTTCTAGGGAAGTCTTGAACTTACTATGAGATATGCGCATAGTTCATCGTTTGAGGCCTTGCGGTAAGATTAACACAAAACATTGTTCCGT
This sequence comes from Modiolus philippinarum, assembly GCA_002080025.1. Lineage (NCBI taxonomy): Eukaryota > Metazoa > Mollusca > Bivalvia > Mytilida > Modiolidae > Modiolus > Modiolus philippinarum. Next base: position 15,101 of record MJUU01066324.1, on the reverse strand, counting down.
TGATTGGTCTTGCAATGTATTTATAGACTTTCAGACCATGGACTGAAATCAAATGCCTTGCACCGCAAACTTCTGATCCTGACCGATTTTTTTAGTTTTTATATTCCCCTTCAAAATAAAACATCTAAGCATGAATATAAAGTGCACGTGTAGACCGGATAGGCTCACTTTTGTAGCACAATAATATTTTTTTTTTTAATTTTGTTTTCACTGAAACTTTTTAGTTACTGAATTTTATATAGACAGATGAAATATTCAAAATTAGATATCAGATGAATATGGAGGGGTATTTCCGCCACCAGAGAAATTCTATGCTGTAAATTTTATCTTCTCTTTTTATTGTTTTCACTTTCCTTATCCATAATTCTGCATTTTCTATATTTTATATTATAGATTCTAGGATATTAATTCATCATATTTTATANACGTAAAAATCTGAAGATGTATCTTCTAATCGCCTATGTAACAATGTTTTATTATGTTGCAGCAACAAATTGTATCTAAATTTAACAAATGCCGAATTTCCAAATTTTCTCCTAAAAAATTAGAAAAAAGTCTAAATATTAAAACTAAAATGCTATAAACATGATAAAGTTTTATTCGCATTTGGGTTTATATTTCGCTATATCTAGCTTACAGAGGATATTTTAAACAAATTTAAACTGTTCAAAAAAGCTTTATTCGAAAATGAAGAAAAATGAGAGATTCAGTTTTAGATAATTTTAACCGATTTGTCGGACAAATGTAGATTTCATATAGCATAGTATAGGAACCTGTGCGCCTGAAATATCTGATTAACGTTTTTGTAGGAAAAAGCACACATATACACACAGGCTGGTAAGCTTTGAATGTAGTTTCTTGTTCCGAGATACACTTTTTATGTCTTTCAAAGTGACCGAATGTGAATGACTGATTGATGCATAGGGTGGATGACGTTTTTTCAGAAGAAATCTATTGTTTACAAATGCAAATGTGAGCAAGAATCGGTGTTCTAAACGGTCATTCAACAGGAAAAAAAACAATTTCTTTGCTCAAATATGTCTTTGTATGTCCATAATTATATGGTTATTCTATTAAAGGATAAGCAACATATCCACAAGAGGACAACCTCCTGTGTTTTCTTTTTGATAATAATAAATTTCATTTAACATACATTTCAACTGTATTCTTTTTACAGTTGTTCTGTTTGTCCGTTTGCCGTTATAACTGTAGGCTGATTGCATTTTTCTGTATTTGTATTTTTTTTAAAAAACGCTGCTACCTATATAATCAACATTGTGCATAAAAGTGAAACGTTGTCACAAAAAGTTTAAGGGCTGTATGTTTAATTTTCAATGAAAAACAGCCAAATAATGAACTTTTTAATTCAATGAAGTGGCATTAAAAACTAGAAATCTCAAATTGACAATATCTAAGAATATTGACACACACTATGTACAACGTAAACCCCTTTTAAATGATAAGATATTTTCTTTTCTTATAAAAAATACAGAAAAGGCTGACTTGACCATTTAATTATTCAAGAAAACGACAAAAATGCTATACATGAGAACGTCAATAAGACAAGTTAGGCGCACAGTTTCCTATACTGTGTATAGAATTCATATATATTTTAAGAAATGATATGAAGTAAATGAACATGAGACCATAACACATATGTTAACTCTAACTGCAATCAAGTTTAACGAGCTGTATGGACGTTTCGGAAATTAAAAATATCCTCATCAGCAGCACTAGAACTCCACACTTTCAAAAAATGTTTAAAATGAACAAAACAAGCGAAATCCGAGTAATCAATAATATCAAACAACGGCAGTAGAATACCGAAGGAACAAAGGAGTGAAATTTACAAAAATCGAAGTCAAAAGGCATGGCCAAAACAAGAACACAGAAAACAATGACGCCAGACACTAAACAACGACGCTAGACAGACACAAAGCACAGAAACAGAAATCACAACATTCAAAACATTCATTCCAGTGAAACTGAGAGTGACATCAGGTGCTGGAGGGAGTTAAACCTTAGGTTTAAGAATTAACATAAATCTAGAAAATAAACAAAGTGAACACATGAAATATATTATGTATAACTTAAGAAAACTGGAATTTTTCTACTCTTTATACTACCCTGCCACACAATAAATTGAAAACAATAATTTCTGATTTGATACATCAATGTTTCTGCACTAAAAACGGAGAACGCAGATACACTTACTTAGTAGTAGGGAAAGACAAAACATATTTTGAAAAGAACCACACTGAGTCAAACAAGAAGTACACGGAGAATGAAGTAATCAAGATGTTGGAATTTTTAATAGATAATATTTTTGTCGAATTTGGAGGTCGCGTTTTTCAACAAACAATCGGGATTCCCATGGGAACTAACTGCGCGCCGCTTTTAGCTGATCTCTTTCTTTTCTTGTATGAGTTTTTTACAAGGGCTAACACAGAAAAAACAAAAACATTTAGCCCAGTCCTTTAATTTCAGCTTCCGCTACATAGACGATGTACTTTCTCTTAATAATCCAAAATTCAAGGAATATTTACACCAGATCTATCAATGAGCTTGAAATTAAAGAGACTACTGACACACCTACTTCAGCTTCGTACTTAGATCTGTTGATATACATTGATGAAGATGGACGTTTGAAATCTAAGCTATATGACAAGCGTGATGATTTTAACTTCCCAATTTTGAATTTTCCTTTTCTGAGCAGCAATATACCTACCTCTCAAGCCTATGGAGTGTACATTTCACAGTTGATTCGTTACTGTCGCGCATGTAGTTTATACAGTGATTTTTTGAATAGAGCAAAAACACTGTCCCAAAAGTTGCCTAGTCAGGGATTTGTTCAGCCTTTGTTGCTTTCATCCCTTCAGAAATTTTATGGCCGTCACCATATCATTGACAGATATGACGTGTCTGTGTCCTAAATTAAAACGGACATTTTCAGCTAGATTTCACGTCTTCACGGATTTGACATGACCGGTTTTGACTCTACCCTGGATTGACTCACTGATAGTGTGACGGGTGTCGCTAGCGGAGCAGGACATGCTTACCCTTCCGGAGCACCTGATGTCACTTCCGGTTTTCATGGGAGTTCACACTATGAGTGCCTTAGTTAAGGTCTTTCACCACAAGTGAAAGACCTTATTGTTATTCTTCTGATTATTATTATCATTATTATAGTTTCCGCCAAAAAAGCTGACAAAAAACTACGCGACATATCATTTCGATACTTGGTAGGGAAGATGTGTCCTAAAGTGGGATCTTAAATCTAAGGGGACGACAAAATTCTATTTATAGTAACGGAGTTATCTGCCCCGGTCAAAAAAACCTTGTTATCGGATAATCTCGGAAACCGTAAAAGATAGCTGAAGAAGTGTAATGGGAAAAATGTTCCATAGGTCATGGCGGAACTTTGTAACATTTGGTCCGAAACCGTGCGGTATGGTTTTTTCGGAGTTATTGCCCTTTGAAAATTTTTGAGTTTCCGTTAATGCTTAATACTCCCAAACGATAAGTCGTAAAGACCTGAAACCTTCACCATTGTTAATAAGTGATATAAGGCAATCTAAAAATGTCAAGGTCAAAGGTCAGCGGTCAAGGTCACCGATGACCTTAAGCCTTGTTATCGCTTTAACTCTTTAACCGTAATAGATGGCTGAAAACATGTAATGAGAAAAATTTTCATCGTCACGAGACGCAACTTTGTTACATTTGGTCCGAAGAGATTCGATGACTCTTTATATGAGTTATTGCCCTTTGAAAGATTTTGAGTTTCCGTTAATGCCTAATACTACCAAACAATAAGTCGTAAAGACCTGAAACCTTCACCAT
>MJUU01066321.1:0-10138 GCA_002080025.1 Modiolus philippinarum | reverse complement strand
AAGTCCCATAGTACAAAGTCACATAAAAAATACCTTTACAACAAGGCAAGTCCCATAGTACAAAGTCACATAGAAAATACCTTTACAACTACATTGTAAGTGTCACACTTGTTTTCGTTGATACTACCCTAGGGGTCGTTGCTGTTGTTAGAACAGCTTCTTGTGTTGTAACTACAATAAGGGAATCAAGTACAAATTTATTTTTTGGGGGGTTTCTTTTTAATTACAATTGATTTATAAGTTAGTTCTATATGGTACAACAGTCATGGTATTAGCAACTTTTAGAATTTTAAATCAAATTACTTGACCATATCATCAATCATTCTTCAAATCTTACTTTTCACAAATTATGAAAAAAAGATAAAAGCATAGTTACCAGCTGAAGTTGTAGCCCCTGTTCCCTGTTGGGGTGTGGTTCTTTCTAATGGTATCTCTATTGTTGCTTCTGAAGCTATTTCTAAACTTGATTTTGGGCTCTGGCCAGCAGGACTTGTGAGGGTACTTTGTCTTTCTCCAGTTGTCTTCTCAGAAGCAGGTATAGTTATAGTCATTTCACCTGTCTGTCCTTGAGTTGTACTCATAACACTCGTGACTTCTGAGGGTCCTGCAGTAGTTCCTCTTATACTTGTTCTTTCTGGAGTAGATTCTCCTGTCGCTACACAGCTAGCAGTAGACATCTCTTCTGACAATGGCCTCTCACTAGAAATCCCGGATGTCACACCCACTGTGGAACTGTTAGGGGGCACAGTAACTAAAAAATATATATAAAGTTTTACATATACTTGCAAATTGCAATGTAAAATTAGATTAATAATAAGTATATTACTTTAATACAGTATTCAGTCTTCCAGTGATTTAGTTTTATAAATATAAAAAAAAATTGTACTTTATTTAATTTGCTTTTGGATTTTCAGTTGTAATATTAAAATAGAAAGAATATGGAATATATCTTTCCAACATACATTCCAGTACACGAAAGTAAATAAAAGCACTCTTCTCAAGCACAGGGAAGCTTTCTATGACCTGTAACTTAAATCATTGATACCAAATATAATATACACCTGAATTCATGTTTAAAATTTTTATTCTGGCTCATTGGGGAAAAAATTTCCTCTTTACCCCTCCATGTTAAAATTTTTGCATCCAAATATTTCACTACAAAAAAGTGTAACTTATTGCTTAAAATAAAGCCTGGTGTTAATTTAAGGAATTTTGAATTACATCCTTTTTTAAAAATAAAACCACCATATACATTTAATACAATTATTACTGAATAATTCTGATATATGCGTAATATAGATAATTTCTGTCACATTTTTCTCAGGAACCATGCAGGCCAGCTTTCTGATATTTGGTACAGAGCATCAGTATAGATAACTGTATTGTGTAAGACAATTTGGTAACCACGGCTTGTCAACTTTTTGTATGCTGCAACTTAGAACAATTTTGATATATGCGTAATATAGATCATTTCTGTCACATTTTTCTCAGAACCCATGCAGGCCATCTTCCGGATATTTCCTACAGAGCATCAGTATGGAGAACTGTATCGTATAAGACAATTTGGAATCTGCCGCTTGTCGACTTCCTGTTTGTAGGAACTTAGAATAATTTTGATATATGTGTAATACGCAGGCGACACATGTCTTCCGGGGAAGACTCAATACTAAGTTATTCTGACAGAGGCATTGTCAAAACGATCGACCACATTATGAAACATTCATATGAAGTTTTTACCTAAAATTTAGTGCTGTGCATCATAGTATAACGGGAATATACTATGGTATATTTTGTAAAAGGTTGAAGGAATATTCCAACATTGTGACCAGTCGGCTAATTCATTATTCTGATAGAGGAAGAGCTCCACTGACCGAGCATAATAAAACAAAATTCAGATGAAGTTTTGACCTGTCATTTAAAACTTTATATCAAAGTGTTTAGGTAAAATCCTACATTAAAGGCTGAATCTGCAATCAGTAAAATTATGCCAGTGTATTACGTATGACAACCCCCAAAGGAATATGGCTAAAATTGCATATGTAAATTAGACTGACGAGCCCGACGTGTAGCATAGTCAGTAGGCCAGGGGTCATTACTCTTGACACATTTGCAACCCTCAAAAATGTTTCTCTATATAAAGGTATTTAAATAATAATGATATTATCAATATTAGACTTTCAACTGTTTATAATATGTTATGATTCAATTTTGGATTTGAGAAATTTCAAGTACTGTTTTCTTGTGGCAAATTTCCTTTGTTGTATATTAGTTCATTTTATTGGCAAATCTGGAAAATATGACTGTCCCATCAACAGCACACTATGAAGTAATAATGTATCAATGTTTAAAGACCTCAAACACGGCTGGTTGATACTTGTCACAATTACTCGCCAGCACAGACATATTTACTTTTTCACTTGTCCAAAAAAATCACTTTACAATGCGAGGGGGCGAGTGTAATTTTTACACCATGTGCATATCCCAAGTCTTTGTGCTTTCTCATTGTTTTATGTATTATTGTTGTTGCATTTAGACTGGATTTATCAGATTGTATGTATACGTCTTTATAGGTAAACACTCATGTGATATATATTCGATAACCTATAGGAAGCATTAGTGAATTATCTCCCTATACCAAGCTAGTTATAAATAATCAATAATATCAAAAGAGTTCACTGAAATGCTAATTATTTTCCCTTTGATTATTTATAGCTACTTGGTACAGGGAGATAATCCACTTATGTTTCTCGTGGTTATTTTTTTATTGTCCAGAGAGATGACCGTCATAAGTCTTTTGTCTCTATCCACTATATAACTGTGTAGAAAGAAATTTTCAGTCGTAAATATGCTTTTCTTAGCTCTATATTTTTATGTAAAAGATGTGCATCACTTACATGTTGATAATGAGTGTAACTTTCATGACAAATGTTGTAGGTTAAATTATATCAAATTAAGATAGTGTCCTAAATGATACACAAAACAATAATTTCAAGTACATTTCTACTTGGAACCATCAAAAAGTTATTTAAGATTTTCTGTTTTCCACATAAAAAATTAATCATTATTCAATTATTAAATTTCATTTGCAAAGCTGTATTTCAAGTATTTCAAGCCAACCACTTAATTGTGACCTTACAAAATAACAAAAAAAATTCTAAAATTTATTTAAAGTCATATATCAGAATAAATGCTTAATTTACTACTAAAAAGTCAAACTATTTACAAACCTCCTTTGTCCAATTTTTGTTTCTTTACTGTTTTGTCATTTCCATTCAATTTTCTTTTCACATTTCCCAGTTTTCTTGCTGTTTTTAAAAAAATCAAAGCCGTTAATTTCCTTCTTATATTAATTATCAAAGGACAAGGGACAATAAGGCCTGTTTTTACATTGCTGAAATGAATCTGTTTAAACATAGCAGAGATCAGGCTTGATTCAACTATATCACAACTGTATCATTATGGCAAGACAAAACTTTAAATTCCTTTACAAACTTTTTTTCAAGAAATTACTTTTGTTGTGCAAGGTAACTAATTTCAGGTTCGAGCCATGTTGTGACAATGAGGTCAAGGACAAAAGACATGTGGAAGACTGACATGTATTCTTCATAATATATAAGCACGCCAAATGTTGTTGACCTATCACCTATAGTTACTGAGAAATAGACCTAAGCATGAAAACTTGACCCTAGTCAATGGACCGTCAAAATGAGGTCAAGGACAAAAGACATGTGGCAGACTGATATGTACTCCTCAAAATGTGTTAGCACACCCAATATTGTTTACCTATCAATTATAGTTACTGAGAAATAGACCTAAGCTTGAAAACTTGACCCTAGTCAATGGACCGTGAAAATGAGGTCAAGGACAAAAGATATGTGGCAAACTGACATGTACTCCTAATAATGTATAAGCACACACAATATTGCTGACCTACCGCATATACATGTAGTTACTGTGAAATAGACCTAAGCATGAAAACTTGACCCTAGTCAATGGACGTGAAAATAAGGTCAAGGACAAGACATGTGGCAGACTGTATGCACTGCTCATAATGTATAAGTACACCAAATATTGTTGACGTACTACTTACAGTTACTGTAAAATAGACCTAAGCATGAAAACTTCATTTGCAAAGCTGTATTTTAAGTATTTCAAGCCAAACACTTGTGACCTTACACAATAACAAAAAAATTCTAAAATTTATTTAAAGTCATATATCAGAATAAATGCTTAATTTACTACTAAAAAGTCAAACTATTTACAAACCTCCTTTGTCCAATTTTTGTTTCTTTACTGTTTTGTCATTTCCATTCAATTTTCTTTTCACATTTCCCAGTTTTCTTGCTGTTTTTAAAAAAAGCAAAGCTGTTAATTTCCTTCTTATATTAATTATCAAAGGACAAGGGACAATAAGGCCTGTTTTTACACTGCTTAAATGAATTTTAAAAATTTTATCCCCCCCTTTTTTTTTTGCCTGGCAGCCATCTTGGTTTGACGTTGGGTCAGCGGAGACAATTTTGGATTAGGATCATCCAAGGAACATTCCATCAAAGTTTCAGAGGAGAAAATCAATGACTTTATGACTTTAAACAGACCTTCTTGTACTTTCAATCATTGTCAATCATTGTAATCAAATATGTATTCATGTTAATTGATCTGCCTCAACAGACCCGCCTGCCTTTGATTGGCAATAAAAATGTTTGATTTGATTTGATTTATAGATGTATAAATGCTAATTATAACTGCAAATATAATATAATTGTCTTTCCATATAGGGTTTCTGTCCAAACTGACATAATCAATTGTTGACACTTCCACCGCCAAAATCAGAAAACCTACTTATTGCCTTTCCTTGCAAGGCTCCTAAAAATTTCTGAAAACCAAATATACATTTTCTGACCAGAGAAATTTTATCATGGTGTATGTATATCTCATCCCATTTGGGAAAACACTCAGTAACTGAGCATAGAGAATTGTAATTTGTTTTTAAGTTGATCAGTGATAATTATAACAGAAAATATATGATTTAATAATAAGTTAATATATATATTATTCCGATAAAAATATTTGAAAGAATGAAATGCATTTATTTCAAAATTTGGCTATTTTCTGTTCCATAAGCTGATGAAACACCTGCAGTCTAAACCAAACAAATTTCATCCCCCTTTTTTCTATTTTTAGCCTGGCGGCCATCTTGGTTTGAGGGCGGGGTCAATGGACACAATTTTGGAAGAGGACCATCCAAGAAACATTCTACCAAAGTTTCTTCAAAATTGACTGAGGGGTTTCAGAGGAGAAGATTTTTTTGTAATTGTGGACGGACAGACGACAGATGCAAAGTGATGAGAAAAGCTCACTTGGCCTAAAAAAGGGGGGGGGGGGGTCAACATATATAATTCTGTAAGACCATTTCACCAAAGTTTGACCAAAATTGGCTGGGCAGTTTTGGAGGAGAAAATTTCTTAAGAAACCACTTCCTTATTTCTATTTTAAGTCATGGCAGCCATATTAAGTAATCGATGGCAACCTTTGATACAATTTTCAAAGGGGTCCATACAAGGACCTTTCCCCAAAAGTTTGGTTGAAATTGGCCTAGTACTTTCATAGAAGATTAAAATGTAAATTGTAGATGAACTACAGATATACAGATGGATGGACGACAGATGCAAGTGATGAGAAAAGCTCACATTGCCTTTTAGGCCTGGTGAGCAAAAAAAAAGGGGGGGGGGACAAGGTGGTGTCTCGATAGAAGACAGAAAATTCTCCAGTCAGGTGGAGAATTTAAAATTAAAACAGTTAAAACAGTGTGTACTGTAGTGGATATACAACTTGTTTCAAAAGAACATTTTAAAAATTGACATTTTACTGACAGTTGATGTTACGGAAAACATGACCCAGTAAATTTCAGATATGTTCAGCAAGTATGACCATTTCCTGATCCTTGCTTTGGAATACTACTTTTTAATATTAACAAACAAATAATTTAAAAAGTATGTAAGGGTTGCCCGCAACCCTGTGTCTCGCCTGCTATCGCTGTGGTTAGTAAGAAATGATTGTCTGAAAATTTAACCAAAATCACTCATGCGGAAAAATGTAGGTCAAGATGACCTAATTCTGGTACTGACATTTGTGGTTACCCATAATGTATCCACTGACTAAATATCATGCCACTATAAGTTATAGTTGCTGAAATATGAACCTCCACCATCAATTTAACCAAAGTAATTCATGCGGAAAAATGTAGGTCAAAATGACCTAATTCTGGTACTGATGTTGTTGGTTACTTATAACCTGTATAATGACAAATCATCATGCCACTATAAGTTATAGATGCTGAGATATGGACCTCCAACAAAAATTTAACCAAAGTCACTCATGCGGAAAAATGTATGTCAAGATGACCTAATTCTGGTACTGACATTCGTGGTTACCCGTGATGTATCCACTGACCAATTTATCATATCCCTATAACTTATAGTTGCTGGAATATAGGTCTTCACCATAAATTATCATGAAAACAACTGAGTCCAACCAAGGAAAAAAATACGGAAAAATTCGAATTTTTTTTTTCAAAATCATACTTGGGATATAAATTTTTATCCCTACTGAATATTGTGTCCAGATTTCAAGAAGACTGAATAAGATTTGAGAAAGTTATTGCAGTATATAAAACTTTGACATTTGGGTTAACCAAAATGTGGACGATGACGACGACGGAATCTATGGTCGCTATGTCTTGCCTTCGCGACATTTGTCGCAGGCGAGACAAAAACAAGGAGATGTTACTAATTAATAGAATTATTACTTTGATTAAATGGCGACCCTTCAATATCTGACACAGCTTCTTTGAACATTCTTCGAACTTCATCTTTCAAAGGACTTCTGGGTAATACTTCCTCGGCAAGTACTTTTGGCTCTGTAAAAGTAGATAAATAATTCTTTATGTAATGTTTACTTCATGGTAGGTAAGGTTTAGAACCAGAGGCTCCACGGAGCCTGTAATCGCTCACCTGGCGAACTTGAAAATACACTGTGTTTAAATGTGACATTAATATCTACAATTTGGTACATGACTGTAACGGAGTATTTCACAATAACATAAAATTGATCAGGACTTATTTCACAAATCTGGTAAAGGACCATCTGCCTAACATTTCTGCCAAGTTTGTTTGAAATCTGTTCAGTGGTTTCAGAAAAGAAGATGAAAATGTGGAGGTTCAAATAGGGTCCAATGTAAACTAAGTTTCGTCATGGCGGCCATTTTGAATTTCCAATTGGCACCAATTTCACAAAGTAAGTACAGGACTTACTAACGATCATTTCTGCAAAGGAACAATTCAATCTACCTTGCAGTTTCTGACGAGAAGATTTTGAAATGTGGACCAATCAGAACACATAATTGGCCCTGGCGGCCATGTTGAATTTTCGATCGGCACCAATTTCCAAAATCTGGTAAAGGACCACCTGCTTAACATTTTTGCCAAGTTCAGTTGAAATCTGTTCATTGATTTCAGAAAAAAAGATGAAAACGTATAATTCCCATAGGGTACAATGTTAAACTAAGTTTTGTCATGGCAGCCATTTTGAATTTCCGATTGGCACCAATTTCACAAATTAAGTACAGACCTACTAACAATAATTTCTGCAAAGTAAAAATTCAATCCTCCTTGCAGTTTCTGACAAGAAAATTTTTGAAATGTTGACCAATCAAAACACATAATTGGCCCTGGCGGCCATGTTGAATTTTCGATCGGCACTAATTTCATAAATCTGGTAAAGGACCACCTGCTTACCATTTCTGCCAAGTTTGGTTGAAATCTGTTCAGTGGTTTCAGAAAAGAAGATGAAAACGTGAAATTCCCATAGGGCACAATGTTAAGATTTTTTAAATTTGGACCAATCAGAACACTAAATTAGCCCACACAGATTTTAACAGTTATTAATTCAAAATATAGCACATTTTGTATGACTAAGATTTTAAAGTGGTTTTATAATCAAATCTTTACAAAAATACTTTTATTAAAGGGAGATAATTATCTAAATATTTTTACATAGACATTACTGTGAAATTTAGATATTTGAAATTATTTTTCTTATATTAACCGTTACCCTATATTTTCTCCTCATCTTTTAATAATATATGGAAAGTGTTAACTCCTAGAAAAGTGTACCCAAATTCTATGGACTAGTTTTTCTGCAACAGCCAAAATAAAATTTGGCTTTTTAAAAAATTGGTTATTTTCACTAGAAGCACAGTGACCCTATATTTTGACTACATTTTATCAATGCACACTAATCAAAGTTTGAAATGGCAAAATATTTCAAAAATCTATGGATTACAATTTAGACCCCCTAGCTACCTTAATATATATATTATTCCAATAAAAATATTTGAAAGAATGAAATGCCTTTTTGTTGCAAAATTTGACTGCTTTTCTGTACAATAAACTGCTGAAACACCTGTCAAAACCGAACAAATTTTTCAGTCCCGAAGGTGTTCTGTTTAGACAAGTTTCACAGTAACTCGAATGCATTACTTCAGAGTCCAAAATTGAAAATGCATCAGTCTGAGAGTCCTGGTTTCTTTAAATAAAGGCAGTATTTCCAAAACAATGAATTAATAAAATTTCAACAGCAGCTTTTTAGCCCACTTAATGGTAAAAGAGATCACTATAGAATGCTTAACCATTCTCTAACGACCAGTCTTGCTCTTCTAGCTAGCTGTGCATGGCCTTTGAATTGAAAACTGATTATTACAACAAGGTGTATTTTTAAGTCTACAAAAGTAACACCATTAAGGTGGCTCAAGTGTCTTAATGTCCTATTATAGAAATATCTCAAAATCTCCTATTTTAAAGTGTAGTGTTAGTTCTTTAAATTGATACAAAAAAATATGTGGGTCACCTTTCATCTAAGCTCAAGATGTCTTGTCTTGTCGAAATTATGTCATATTTTAGACATTTTTATATGGAGCAATAAGGAATTTGCACTTTAAATAAATATAATTTATAAACTCTATTATAGATTATGCTCATACTCCACCTGAATTACAAATCAATAAAGTAAAAAAGTAAAATAAAAGGTGGCAGTTACCGTCCATATAAGAAAGATATTAGGCGACATATGAAATTTCATAGTAATGTTTATGTTAATTTAGCTTTGTAAATTATCTCCCTTTTCAATTCATTATAATTACAATTTTCAGTTTTTAAATAATCTATAGAACTAACAGCTCAAATCCTCTATATTCATTAATCAAGTAATATAATTTTGTTGTATTGTATTGAGAAAATTTATTGATCTTTTTAAAATTTTGACAAAAATATGCAAATTTTAAAATTAAATCTCCCCTAATCGTCTTTGCACAGAGAAGCGGAAACAATTTAAGAGCTGAGAGCCACCTTAAACTACATTGTTTTTTTTTCTGGAATACAGTCATAAACTTCACTTTGTCCAATGGCTTAGCAAAATGCCAATCGAAATTCAATTAAAATATATGTACACTGTAAGCAAATGTAAGTGGCTAAATTGTATCATTTAAACAACAAACCAGAACAAATACTAAGTGGTAAAGTTTAAACATATTCCATTTAATTTTGAGAAAATCCATTCTCTGTCTCAAACATGAGCTTTTCTGACATTTGGCTAAAATTTTAGCGTTTAGCTCCTGCAAATTGTCAAAAATGTCCAGATTTGAGACTAGAAGTGGAATTTCTCAAAACTAAATGGAATATGTTGTCTTTCGAAGGTTCTGATAAAATTGTCTGTAAATGTATTTTACGTTTGGTTTTGTGTAATTTATATTGACAGCTTGCATACTTTGACCTTTTCACAGTGTGTGGAAGTTTTAAAAACAAGTAGTAGTTAAAATATTGTTAGGTAAAAGAAAAGGGGGGAGGCTGATACAATTGTTTCCCTATCAATAAGTTTTTTTTTATCTATTCATTCTTTTATTTATTTTGTTTATTTATCTATTTGTTTGTTGACCATTTGAACTACACAATGGGTAATTCAGCGTTGAAATTGATTGGAAAAGGAAATTTCGATCATCAAAGGGTACTCATTTGCATTTGGAGGGACCCTTTGGTCTGAGCGCGCAGCGCTCAGACCCGCAATTATAAAGCGCAATATTTGCATA